>CM065644.1:28254278-28512489 GCA_033220585.1 Dipteronia sinensis | reverse complement strand
TCCTGGTGGATGACCTCGGACCTAGAATCAGACTAGGAGGGTGAAAAATTTCCCTTTGGTCCCTAGCCAAATTTGGCTATTAACAGAATTAGGGTTTATTTTTTATTTTTTAATAAAGTGATATAGTTGAAAACATTAGTGTAATTAATGTGTGTATATAGTATTTGGTTTATTTTTAATTAAACTAATTTGTCCTTATTGGTAAATTCTTGATTTTTTAGTAATTAAATTTTTTATTAAAATATGAATGTGCTTATCATATTTATGGGTATCAATATCGACACCCTTACTCATATAATACTACTCAAATGCAGTGCCAGCCCTTGGCCAATGCGAGAGGTGCAACTGACCCGGCCTAATATACAAGGGTTCATAATTTATTTTTTAATTGAAAGTTAAATATATGATATTGGAGAACTTGATACATACTTATTTTTTAATTGAAAGTTAAATATATGATATTGGAGAACTTGATACATACTTTTGGGTCTGGTGTCATAATCCAAATACTAATGAAAAAACAATAGTGACTCTAAAAGATAAAGGGCCGATTCATTTATATATATACACGTTGGTCTTACTATTGTCAATTTGAACAGTATAAGATATATCAGTTTTTTGAATGTAGGACATTGGATTTAAAAGATGCTTTGACAAGTAATACAGCCAAGTCAAATTATTTAAATCCAACGGTCCACATATAAGGAACTGATATATCATATATTAGTTCGAACTGACAATAGAAAAATTGTATTTATATATATATATATATTAAAAAAAAAACTCAAAATCCTTTTAAAAACTGAATTGTTTTCTTATGTGGGTTACTCATTACTTAGAAGTCCTGTTGGTTGGTTACTCAATATGCAAAAGTCATCTTGAAAACACTTTTCATCAGAAAAAAAAAATCCTCTTGAAAATCAAATCGTCTTTCATCCGTTGGTATATATATATATATATATTAAAAAAAAACTCAAAAATCCTTTTAAAAACTGAATTGTTTTTCTTATGTTGGTTACTCATTACTTAGAAGTCCTGTTGGTTGGTTACTCAATATGCAAAAGTCATCTTGAAAACACTTTTCATCAGAAAAAAAAAATCCTCTTGAAATCAAATCGTCTTTCATCCGTTGGTATATATATATATATATATATATATATATATATATATATATATATATATATATATATATATATATATATATAGTTAACATATGTCTTAAGGGCACAAATTAAGAATATAAATTTATTTTTTATGAGATACTCAATTACTATATTTATTGTAATAATACAATAACTACAGTAGTTGATTTTCCTTATATAGTAAATTTTGTGTTCTTAACATTTACCCTAAAACACATGTTAACACTATCATGTATATATAGTTATATATATATATATATACATGAATTGAATTGGAAACCAAATCTTGTCGGAAAAAAAACTCTTAAGAGCAATACAGAAACCAGATGTTGCTGAGAAAAATATCCTTGAGAGCCATACAGATACAGTCGGTGATTGATAAAAATAAGTTCAAACTTTTTTAGGCATACAGGCAATCTTTTGTAATCGGGTAAACGATTAGTAATAATGAATTTTTAAAGCTTGTATGTATAGATAAATTTTGTTTGAGTTATGAATATAGAGATCCATTTCAGATCTTTCGCAATATACCTCTAACAAGTCAAGACTGACCCTCATCAACTGCAAATTTTCTAATAATATAAAAACAACGTAAGTAACCCTGAATAAAATATGAAACAAATTCTATGAAATAAAAATAAATTGAATCTTAATCAAATAGAAACTTCCCTAGACTATCCCAATTCTCACATCATATTCCATGGCGACGAAGTACATCGCTCGATTGTGCGAGTCTCGAACTCTGTGTAATGTGCCAATTCTTAATATTATGGGAGAGGAATCTGTTGAGGGTAGTAAAGAGGTGTTTAATAGTTTGGTGGGAAGATTTTGACTCAGTTTGGCATTGCTATGCCGTGGGGAAAATTGTTATTGATTATGTTGTGGGGGAATTGCTTTTGGATTTGCTGTGAAAGAATTAGCTGATTGTTTGGTAAACTGATTTTTAAAAGTACTGTGAGAACCAAAAGTAATTTCAATGTTTTTAGTAAACTGTAAGTAAAAAGTGTTGTGACTTTATAAAATTACTAGAAAGGACACAAATGAATATTTAAAATGTTTTAAAAATAAATGATTTGTTTTATTTGTGTGTAACCATAAACATGTTATAAAATAAATAATTTTTATTTTTATTTTTATATGACCATAAACATGCTATAAAATAAATAGATAAATTTTATTAAAATTTATATAATTTGTTTTAATTTTGTATGACCACAAACATGTTATTAAAATAAATATTTAAAAAAATTAAATAAATAACTAATTTATTTGTTTTTGTGTGACCGCATTACATTATTATTATTTTTTTTATCTATTGCCACATATATTGTTTTATCTATTGCCACATATATTACAAATATATCAAGAAAACTCTTTTGATTTCCTCCGTATTTTTTTTTAAATAGCAACGTATTATTCAAGGATTCATAAGATTACAAAATTGAAATGGACAACAAAAGATCCTAAATAGCAAAGTATATGTTATAGTAAATTGCAAATAAATACTAATTACGTGCACCCATTAAACTAGCCAACTAGACATGGCCTTTTATGGATATAATAGATTAACAGCAATAAATCATATCAAAAGAGCCATTCAAACTACTAAAGTTGAAGCACTTGAATCTTCAATAATTCATCACGTTTTGGCACGGAAATAATAAATTTTCACATTTTATCCTGAGAATTACATATGTAGTTTTCTTGTATCATTACACAAATATCATTGAACGCAAGGGCGGCGTTCCTTTTGATTACAAAATGTAATGGCAACCCACAACATTTCCGGAGAATGTTGACAGCAAAAATAAGTCCTAATTGAATTTCTATAACCAAGTTATTTAGATAATTTCTTTTATTTAATCTATCGCTCCGGTCTGCACACAAAACCTGATTAAAAATGCCTCTCAAGTAGTGCTGTAAATATGGGCCGGGCCTGGAGGGCCCGGTCCGGCCGGCCTGCCAAGGATGGCGGGCCGTGCCAGGCACGGCCCCCATTCTTGGCCCGTGCCGGGTCAAGATTCCAGGCACGGCGTGCCGGCCCGGCGTGCCGACCGTTGGGCCCGCGGAATATTTTTTTTTTATTTTTTTTTTTTTTAAATTTAAGTATATTTTTATTGTTTTTTTAAAAAAAATAACCGTTGGCTGACGTCATCCATGACGTCAGCCAACGGTTATTTTTTTTAAAAAAACAATAAAAATTACAATTTGCCCCCTCAACTCTTGTGTTTTATATTTTTACCCACTTTTCTAATTTTTCTATAAATACTCCCACACATTCCACATTTCATTCACTTTCTCTAATTCTCTCAATCTCTCCATTCTCAAACTCTCTATACAATTTCAATTATTCTTAATTTCATTCTTACTCTCTCTCTACTATTCTACACTACTAATATACTATTATAATATTTTATTAGTAATTTACTATTATTCTCTAATCTCTCCACCAAGACACCAAAGTTCAAACTTCAAAGGTACATTTTTATTTAAGTGTTATATTTTAAATTTAATATGTTTGTTTAGTTAGTAAATTTATCATTTTATGTTTATATCAGTTATTAATTTTATTTATTTAGTAAATTTATCATTTTTATGTGTAGGGGTTAATTTTTATTTTTATTTGTAGTAAATTAATCATTTTATGTGTAGGAGTTAATTTTAATATATTGTTTTAGTAAAAAAAAATTATTTTTATGTGTAGGGGTTAATTTTAATATATTTTTTTAGTAAAAAAATCATTTTATTTGTAGTAGTTAATTTTAATATATTTTGTTTGTAACATAATCATTTTATGTGTAGGAGTTCATTTTAATATATTGTTTTAGTTAAAAAAAAATCATTTTATGTGTAGGAGTTAATTTTAATATATTTTTTTTTAGTAAATTAATAATTTTTAGGTGTAGGAGTTAATTTTAATATATTGTTTTAGTAAAATAATCATTTTATGTGTAGGAGTTAATTTGAATATATTGTTTTAGTAAATTAATAATTTTTATGTGTAGGAGTTAATTTTAATATATTGTTTTAGTAAAATAATCATTTTATGTGTAGGAGTTAATTTTAATATATTGTTTTAGTAAATTAATAATTTTTATGTGTAGGAGTTAATTTTAATATATTGTTTTAGTAAAATAATCATTTTATGTGTAGGAGTTAATTTTAATATATTGTTTTAGTAAATTAATCATGTTATGTATAGGAGTTAATTTTAATATATTGTTTTAGTAAAAAAAATCATTTTTATGTGTAGGAGTTAATTTTAATATATTATTTTAGTAAATTAATCATGTTATGTGTAGAAGTTAATTTTAATATATTGTTTTAGTAAAAAAAAATCATTTTTATGTGTAGGAGTTAATTTTAATATATTATTTTAGTAAAAAAAATCATTTTTATGTGTAGGAGTTAATTTTAATATATTGTTTTAGTAAATTAATCATGTTATGTATAGGAGTTAATTTTAATATATTGTTTTAGTAAAAAAAAATCATTTTTATGTGTAGGAGTTAATTTTAATATATTATTTTAGTAAATTAATCATGTTATGTGTAGGAGTTAATTTTAATATATTGTTTCAGTAAAAAAAAATCATTTTTATGTGTAGGAGTTAATTTTAATATATTATTTTAGTAAATTAATCATGTTATGTGTAGGAGTTAATTTTAATATATTGTTTTAGTAATAAAAAATCATTTTTATGTGTAGGAGTTAATTTAAATATATTGTTTTAGTAAATTAATCATTTTATGTGTAGGAGTTAATTTTAATATATATTTTTAGTAAAATAATCATTGTATTTGTAGGAGTTAATTTTAATGACCGAAACTTTTTTTTTTTAGGAAATGGATCCCACCCATCCTTATTTTGCAGACGGTCTAAACATGCTGAACGATGATTTTGATCTCTCCGGACCGGCAGAAACCGGAGCGGGACCTTCTGGTTCCGGCGCCACACCGACATCACGTACCAAATCTAAGAGGTTAACATCAGACGTATGGCAGTGTTTTGACGTAGTAGAAATGACACTTCCAGACGGTACGGTCGGCCCCAGAGCCAAATGTAAGTTTTGTCCTAAGAACTATACCACTACTAAGGGTGGAACCGGTCATTTGAGAAGACATATGCAAAAATGCATGCCCAAACACGTACAGGTACCCAATACAACCCAGACACAACTGCAACGGCACCCAGACGGGTCGGTTACGACGCCGCACATGCTAGAGAATGTTTGGCACGGTACATTGCACAAACTGATCAACCTATTAATTTCGGTGACTGTGTTTTTTTTCAAGAATTTATAACATCTGCATTTTGCCCCCAAATGCAAATTGTTTCTAGAACCACCACTAGGAACGATTTGATAAAAATGTTTAAAACCCAACAAGATGACTTGACGGCTGAATTACAGCATCTAACTGTCTCAATTGCATTAACTTCCGATATTTGGAACGCATGTTCCAAACAGGACTATTTATGTGTCACAGGACACTATTTAGACTCTGAATGTAAGATACAAAAAAAAATTCTTGGTTTTCGTCCTATGGATTTTGCACATACCGCAGACAATATTTTTGCTGTCATTCTTTCTGTTTTAGAAACTTATGACATAACTCATCGCATCCTCTCTATCACATTAGATAATGCATCGGCAAATACTAAGTCTATTGCATTGTTTACTGAAAGAAACATCCCGCAAGCTGGGGGTTATTTCTTCCACCAGCGTTGTGCATGTCATATCATAAATTTAGTTGTACAGTCTGGTTTGAAGAAAGTAAGCAATCGTATAGAACGCATCAGAGATGCCATTTCTTGGATCGGTAGCTCTAATCCAAGATTTCAAGAATTTGGCAGACACTGTACATTAAACGGTCTACGACCCCGACGATTCCAAACTGATATGCCGGTAAGGTGGAACTCTACTTACTTAATGCTGAAAAATTGTTTGGAATATGATACAACTATTTCGGGTTTTTATAACATGAAATTGGCCGAAAGTGGCTGTCCACCTGCTCAATCACTGACACCAGACGATTGGTATGTGGCAAAGATTTTTGTTGAATTTTTACAGGTTTTTTACAATGCCACTGTAACCCTTTCTGGGGTCTACTACCCCACATCTTCCCAGGCAATCCATCAGATTGTGGAAATGTCTGACATGTTAAACACTTATAGGGAAGATGACTTGCTTGGCGATGCAGTTGTTGCCATGGAGACCAAGTTTAAAAAATACTGGTCTGAAATGCCTTTCCTTTATGCCTTAGGTGTTATAGTAGATCCTAGAATTAAATTAGCTGGTTTAGAATATTTGCTTGAGTTTACTGGTAATAAATTGTCAATAGATTATTCCGAACAGATTACTGACATTCGAAACAAGTTGTTCGAAGTTTTTAGTATTTATGAGCGCAGGTTTGGCGGCATTCACACTGAACCATCACCAGAACCGGACAGACAACCGTTGCCGACAAGTTGGAGCATTCTCAAACGCCGGAAAAAAGACAAATCAGCAAGTTCTTCTTCTTCAACTACACGATCTGCTGCATCTTCTGGTGCCGAACTGAATAGGTTCCTTGAAGCACAGTTTGATGCCGACGAAAACACGGAGAATTTTGATCTGTTGTTATGGTGGAAGACCTATAGCTACAGGTATCCGGTCTTGTCACACTTAGCACGTGACATACTGGTTATCCCCGTGTCCACTGTGTCTTCAGAACAGGCATTCAGCACGAGTGGACGAATTATTGAACCAAGAAGAAATTGTTTGACTCCAGAGATGGTGGAAGTATTAATATGCATTCGGGATTGGGAGCATGCTCGAAAGAGGATGCAAAATGAAACGGTAGATGAACAATTTATTCAAAATTTCTCCAATTTATATGTCGATGAGGGTTCCGCCAGTAACCAGGTCCAGAACTAGGTTGTACATGTACATTTACTTGTAATACGATTGCACTCTTTTTCCCTTACCAAGTTTTTATCCCACTGGGTTTTCTTGGTAAGGTTTTTAATGAGGCAATCATGTAAATATGTAATACTGAAAGTCCGAAATAAATAAAGAATTCTTCATTTCATATTTTTATCTACTTTTTTTTTTCTTTCATGTTTTACCTTTATTTATTTTTTGAATTAATTCATTAAATAAAATACAAAATGTATCTATAATCTATTATTAATTTATTATAAACATTTTTTTATTATATAAAAATAATAATATATAAAAAAATTTAAAAAAAAAAAATATGGGCCGGCCCATTTGGCCCGCCAAATTGGCCCACGGGCCGGCCCGGCACGGCACGCGGCACGGCACGGAAGGGCCGTGCCGGCGTGCCGTGCCGGGCCCCCATTTAGGAAAACGGGCCGTGCCTGGCACGGCCCGCCACTTTGGCTCTGGGGCCGACCGTACCGTCTGGAAGTGTCATTTCTACTACGTCAAAACACTGCCATACGTCTGATGTTAACCTCTTAGATTTGGTACGTGATGTCGGTGTGGCGCCGGAACCAGAAGGTCCCGCTCCGGTTTCTGCCGGTCCGGAGAGATCAAAATCATCGTTCAGCATGTTTAGACCGTCTGCAAAATAAGGATGGGTGGGATCCATTTCCTAAAAAAAAAAAGTTTCGGTCATTAAAATTAACTCCTACAAATACAATGATTATTTTACTAAAAATATATATTAAAATTAACTCCTACACATAAAATGATTAATTTACTAAAACAATATATTTAAATTAACTCCTACACATAAAAATGATTTTTTATTACTAAAACAATATATTAAAATTAACTCATACACATAAAATGATTATTTTACTAAAAAAATATATTAAAATTAACTCCTATACATAACATGATTAATTTACTAAAACAATATATTAAAATTAACTCCTACATATAAAAATGATTTTTTTTTACTAAAACAATATATTAAAATTAACTCCTACACATAAAATGATTATTTTACTAAAACAATATATTAAAATTAACTCATATACATAACATGATTAATTTACTAAAACAATATATTAAAATTAACTCCTACACATAAAAATGATTTTTTTTTTACTAAAACAATATATTAAAATTAACTCCTACACATAACATGATTAATTTACTAAAATAATATATTAAAATTAACTCCTACACATAAAAATGATTTTTTTTACTAAAACAATATATTAAAATTAACTCCTACACATAACATGATTAATTTACTAAAATAATATATTAAAATTAACTCCTACACATAAAAATGATTTTTTTTTTACTAAAACAATATATTAAAATTAACTCCTATACATAACATGATTAATTTACTAAAACAATATATTAAAATTAACTCCTACATATAAAATGATTATTTTACTAAAACAATATATTAAAATTAACTCCTACACATAAAAATTATTAATTTACTAAAACAATATATTAAAATTAACTCCTACACATAAAATGATTATTTTACTAAAACAATATATTAAAATTAACTCCTACACATAAAAATTATTAATTTACTAAAACAATATATTCAAATTAACTCCTACACATAAAATGATTATTTTACTAAAACAATATATTAAAATTAACTCCTACACCTAAAAATTATTAATTTACTAAGAAAAATATATTAAAATTAACTCCTACACATAAAATGATTTTTTTAACTAAAACAATATATTAAAATGAACTCCTACACATAAAATGATTATGTTACAAACAAAATATATTAAAATTAACTACTACAAATAAAATGATTTTTTTACTAAAAAAATATATTAAAATTAACCCCTACACATAAAAATAATTTTTTTTTACTAAAACAATATATTAAAATTAACTCCTACACATAAAATGATTAATTTACTACAAATAAAAATAAAAATTAACCCCTACACATAAAAATGATAAATTTACTAAATAAATAAAATTAATAACTGATATAAACATAAAATGATAAATTTACTAACTAAACAAACATATTAAATTTAAAATATAACACTTAAATAAAAATGTACCTTTGAAGTTTGAACTTTGGTGTTTTGGTGGAGAGATTAGAGAATAATAGTAAATTACTAATAAAATATTATAATAGTATATTAGTAGTGTAGAATAGTAGAGAGAGAGTAAGAATGAAATTAAGAATAATTGAAATTGTATAGAGAGTTTGAGAATGGAGAGATTGAGAGAATTAGAGAAAGTGAATGAAATGTGGAATGTGTGGGAGTATTTATAGAAAAATTAGAAAAGTGGGTAAAAATATAAAACACAAGAGTTGAGGGGGCAAATTGTAATTTTTATTGTTTTTTTTAAAAACATAACCGTTGGCTGACGTCATGGATGACGTCAGCCAACGGTTATTTTTTTTAAAAAAACAATAAAAATATACTTAAATTTAAAAAAAAAAATATATATATATATATATATTCCGCGGGCCCAACGGTCGGCACGCGTGCCGGCCCGGCGTGCCGACCGTTGGGCTTGGCACGCCGTGCTGGCGTGCCGTGCCGGGCCGGCACGCCGTGCCTGGAATCTTGACCCGGCACGGGCCAAGAATGGGGGCCGTGCCTGGCACGGCCCGCTACAGTAGCGGGCCGTGCCAGGCACGGCCCGCCATCCTTGGCAGGCCGGCCGGACCGGGCCCTCCAGGCCCGGCCCATATTTACAGCACTACACACGGAGAGAGATGTCGTGTATAGGAGATGTAGATGGAAGATTGGAAGGAATGGTGTCAGCTGGTGTTGAGTATAGGGTTTTGTTATGTGGTAAAATTCATAAAATGCAAGGGATAAAATGGGAAGTTTGGTAAAAATTCATTAATCACAAGAGATGAGCATGTAAAAAAGTTTTCATTTATGCTTCCCAGGAAGCTGCTTTTCAAAAGCATCAATTTATAGCTTCCCAATTTCTACTGTTGGAGAAGCCAAAATGACTAAAAGCACTTGTCATAAATTTTACCAAACATCTAAATCAACTTTAAAAGCACTTTTGACTCTAAAAGCAGTTTAGGAAGCATTCCCAAACTGGGGCTTCATTTCGTGAAAAGATTAACGGAGATGCTTTTAAGCGGGGGTGATAGAGCAAAAGCAGTTTTTGAATAAAATAACTCCTAAATACATGAATAAAGTAAAAGAGAACTTCTTAATAAGTTGCTAAAATAGCTCCTAAATAACCAATAACAAATTAATTTTAACAAGTACACAAGCAATAAAACTAATAATTCAAATAATAACGCATTCCTCCACCCACAAAACAATCCTTGTCCTTAAGGAAATAGAATCATCCAAAATCTCCTGAATCATCTGGTGGATCATCTTCTATACATCATGAAAAAACGAGGATTTTGACATTTTATGACACTGAACAAACTTATTATAACAATAATAGCACAAACAAACATTTTTTAAGGATAAACTTTTGAAATTATGAGATGTAGCAGAATTTTGGGATGAGACCCTAACAAACCAAGAGCTGAATTACTTGGTACAACGAGTTTCTTGTCAAAATTGGATTTCTGCTCCACTAATCGACCAAGACCAATTACTGTACACAATGAACCCAGATTTTGAACCTTCACCTCCAACCTAATTTCATATTTAAGGCCACAAACAAAGCACTGCTCTGCTCTGTAAATCCACCACTGAACTTGGAAAAATTAATTTTAAGGTCGATGAGTGTCAATTCTTGTAGGAATCGTTGATGGTTTAGGTTGCGAATGTTCTTGCATGATAGACAATATTTGTACTAAGGTTTGCATTAACCTTAGTAATAACCAGCAACAACAGATTAATTCCTAACACACAATCAATTAAACTATTACAATAAATAATTCAAACACTAACGTTCTACACATAACACCTTGGAAGATATATAGAGTGATGGTGTAGTCGCGAGGTCCCTGACATTTCAATAGGATTCTCATTATTCTAGTAAAGCTAGATTGTCTTGGAGAGGTGTCTAGAATGGGTTTTAGATTTGTGGAGTTCTGGGTTGGTGGTATGTATGGATCAAAAAGTGTCAAAGTTGTTAGTTGTTCAAATCCTGTCAGATTTCAAGAGCTGCTGGGGGGATTTATGCGGGTGAGTCTCTAAACCGCTTATGAGGGGAATCAGAGTCTGGATTTTATCTTTCCCGCGGGATGGCGGGGCATTCTTTGTGTTACAAATAATGTTCTCTATACTACAACTGATACTTAGAAGAATTTTATAAACAGAGCAAACGTGGAAGTGAAAATAAAGAACAAATGAAAACAGAAAATAAGACAGGATTTATAGTGGTTCGATCAAAAATGATCTACATCCACTTGTTGAACTACTGTTTGAGTTTCATTATCATCAATGGCACAAGATTACAAAAAACAGCAACCACCAAGGTCACTTGAGATTCTCACAATGGCAGAAATTCAATAGAACAATGAATTTCTTTACAAGCTCTCTCTATCTCTGAAAAAACTTGTCTCCACTCTCTCTAGAATCTCACACAGTAACTGACCCTCAACTTCCTCTCACATATACAATGAAACATTCCCTTTTTACACAAGCACGTACTATCAATTTGACTTGTCCAGCACATACTAAATGACAATTGTGAAAAGTAACTTGATTTGTCTTGACAGAGAAATTTCATTTTCAGCAGAGAGGTTATCAAAGTCTTCAAATTCTCCAATTCTTGAATGCCACATCATCAAGTGATTTTAGAGTCACAATTCCACAATTCTCCACCTTAACTCCAAAAAAACACTTTAACTCCATGAAATTAGCAGTAACTCAGCTTTTTCTTCTTCTTTAAGGGTTCTGGTTTGTAACCTGAACCAAGTTCAAGCAATGCTTGAACTTAGTTGCAGATACTACTTTAGTTGCCATGTCTGCTGGATTATCAGCTGTTAGAACCTTCTTGATCACTACCACACCTTCAGAAATAATATCTCGAATAAAATGCAACCTTACATCAATGTGCTTGGTTCTTTCATGATGCACTTGATTTCTTGAAAGGTGTATTGCACTTTGACTGTCACAAAAGACTGTCAAGCTTTCCATAGGAATTCCAAGCTCAGCTATTATTCCTTTCACCCAAAGTGCCTCTTTTACACACTCAGTAACAACAATGTACTCAGATTCAGTAGTAGATAAGGCTACAATCGACTGAAGTTGAGATTTCCAGCTTATGCACCCTCCACCTAAAGTAAAAACATAGCCAGTACTTGATCTTCTTTTGTCAAGATCTCCAGCATAATCAGCATCTACATACCCCTTGATAAGAATTTATGATTCCTCAAATCTTTTAAACAATAGACCAATGTCCAAAGACCCTTTCAAATACCTCAGTAACCACTTCACTGCCTCCCAATGTGCTCTACCAGGATTTGCCATATATCTGCTCACCAAACTCACTGAATGGGCAATGTCTGGACGTGTTCACACCATTGCATACATGACACTCCCAATAGCACTAGCATATGGTACCTTAGCCATCTTCTGTATCTCTTCTTTCTTCATAGGACATAGTTGAGCAGACAATTTGAAATGTGCAGCTAAGGGAACATTTACTGGTTTTGCATCTTCCATGCCAAACCTCTTGATTACTTTATCTAGATAATTCTTATGTGACAGGAAAAAAGATCCACTTGCTTCATTTCTAAGAATATCCATTCCTAATATCCTCCGAGCCTTACCCAAATCTTTCACATCAAACTCAGATTTCAGAATTTTCTTCAACTTTTGCACCTCCGTTGATTTCTTACTTGCTAGCAACATGTCATCGACATACAATAGTAAGTACACTTTCTCAAGATAATCAGAGCCCTTAAAATATACACAGCTATCATAAGAAAACCTTTTAAAACCATTGTTTGTGATGAAAGTATCAAATCTCTTATACCACTGTCATGGAGATTGTTTTAGACCATAAAGAGATTTTTTCAACAAACAAATATGATTTTCTTTACCTTGAACCTTGAAACCATCTGGTTGACACATGTAAATTGTCTCCTCAAGCTCTCCATGTAGGAATACTGTCTTGACATCCATTTGATCAAGTTTCATGTCAAGTCTTGCCACCAATGATAACAAGATTCTAATAGAAGTGTGTTTGACCACAGGGGAAAATACTTCATTATAGTCTATCCCCTCTTTCTGAGTAAACCCATTGGCAACCAATCTTGCCTTAAACCTGATTTCTTCTCCTGGTAACCCATGCTTCTTCTTGAAGATCCACTTGCATCCTACAACTTTTTGGTTTTCAGGTTTCTTTACTAACACCCAGGTATTATTCTGGTGTAAAGAGTTCATCTCTTCATCCATAGTTGTTTTCCATCTATCTGAATCATCACTCATCAAAGCCTGATGATAGTTCAATGGTTCAACATCTGACTCTTCTATTGCAGTGTTCAAAGCATATGCAACATCTGCATATCCATATCTTTGAGGTGTCTTTCTATGTCTTTTCTCTCTATCTCTTGCCAAGAGATAATCATATAGGTCATCTTCCTCTTCAAAATACTCATCAGTTTGTTCTTCATTTACTACAGGAATGTCAGAGAAACTTGGTTCAGTGTATGGCTCCACCTCAAACTGAACTTTCTCTTCAACCTGAGCATCTTTAGTTTGTGTTGCTGGCAATAAACCTGGAAGCTCATCTTCATTGAAAGTCACATCCCTACTTATAATTGTCTTTGAAAAACCATCTCCCTTATACCAGAGTCTATATACCTTTGTACCTTCAGGATACCCAAGAAATATGCATTTTACTGCTCTAGGCTCTAGCTTTCCAGTGTTTGAGTGTGCATATGCAGTGCAACCAAACACTCTGAGATTTTCATACTTACTAGGTCTTCCATTCCACTTCTCCTCCGATGTTTTGAATTCTATTGCAGTGGATGGGCACCTATTTATCAAGTAACAAGCAGTTATAACAGCCTCTGCCTAGAAATTATTTGGTAGCTTTGCATTTGATAGCATACACCTAACTCTCTCTAGAAGAGTTCTATTCATCCTTTCTGCTAAGCCATTTTGTTGTGGAGTTTTAACATCTAATTTATGTCTTTGTATTCCTTCTTGTTTGTAGTATTCAGTGAACTCATCATTGAGATACTCTAGACCATTGTCAGTTCTGAGTTTCTTGACTTTTCTCTCATATTGTTTCTCAACAAGTGCCTTCCAATCTTTGAATTTCTTCAATGCTTCATTCTTGTGCTTCATCAGGTATAACCATACCTTTCTTGAGAAATCATCTATGATTGTTATAAAGTAACGATTTCCACCATGAGAATTAACTCTAGCAGGCCCCCAAACATCAGAGTGCACATAATCCAAAGTACCACTCGAAGTGTGTACACCAGTGCTAAACTTTAGTCTAGTCTGTTTGCCAATTATGCAGTGTTCACAAAAATCCAATTTCCCAATTTGATCACCACATAGCAGCCCTTGATTGCTTAGTTCTTTGAGTCCTCTCTCACTCACATGACCGAGCCTCATGTGCCACAACTTTATTTTGTCTTGTTCAAGTTGAGTACCAACTGCTGAAGAACCTGTGATGATGCTTCCAACAAGACTATACAAACCATTGTGCTTTTCTCCCTTCATAACTATCATAATCCCTTTTGAAATCTTCAATATGCCATCTGACCCTTTGAAGCTATAACCAGCTTCATCTAAAGTGCTAAGTGAGATTAAGTTCCTTTTCAAGTCAGGAATATGTCTCACATTTGACAATGTTCTGATTTGCCCATCAAACATTTTCAATCTAACAGTTCCAATTCCAATCACTCTGCAAGCCTCATTATTACCCACCAGAACCTTACCACCATCAGCTTGTTGATAAGTAGTAAACAACTCTCTTATAGGGCACATATGATAAGTGCAACCTAAATCCAAAATCCATTCACCATGTGATTCTTTTGTTGAAACTGCTAGAACATCAGCACTTTCATATCCATCTGAAACCACTGCAGCATCATCGCTCTCTTCATTCTTTTGTGCTTTCTTCTTCCTCTCAGGACAGTCACGTCTAAAATGACCTTCCTTATGGCAATGAAAACACTTCCAGCCTCTAGCTCTTGACTTGGACCTGGACTTACATTTGCCTTTGTAATTACTGCTCTTCTTCTCAGACCTGGACTTGGACCTGGACTTACATTCAATCCCTCTCCATTGCTTGCTTTCTTTTCTGACCTCATTTCCAATTCCCTGGATCTCAAAGCACCAAGTACATCTTCAAGATTTAATAAGCCTCTTCCATACTTGATTGTTGCTTTTAAATCTTTGTAAGAGTCGGATAAAGAGTTCAAAACTATGATAGCTTGATTCTCATCACTCAAAGCTTCATTAGAATCAGAATTAGCAAGTTCAATGTTTAACTTAGTAAAATCATCAAGATTATCTTCTAAAGACTTAGATTGGTCCATTTTAAATCCAAATAGTTGTTCTTTAAGATAAATCTTTCCAGACAAAGACTTAGTCATGTAAAGAGATTCTAACGTGATCCAGACTTTAGCAGCAGTATCTTCATCATTTACCTGTCGAAGCACGTTATCTGCAAGGTAGAGAACGATTGTACTATAAGCCGTCTCCAGCAGATCTTGCTTCTCTTCGGCTGACAATGAATCAGGTAAGTCATCCTCTCTTTCAAGAGCTTTCGCACATTTTTGTTGAACCAAGATGGCTTTCATCTTCTTCCTTCACATCCCAAAATCACCTTTCCCGTTGAACTTCTCGATTTCGAACCTAGTCGAAACCATTGCTCCAATCTAATCTTCACAGTCCTTCAGTTGAGCACAGAACTTTTGAAAAACCAACAACCTAGCTTTGATACCATTTTGTTACAAATAATGTTCTCTATACTACAACTGATACTTAGAAGAATTTTATAAACAGAGCAAACGTGGAAGTGAAAATAAAGAACAAATGAAAACAGAAAATAAGACAGGATTTATAGTGGTTCCATCAAAAATGATCTACATCCACTTGCTGAACTACTACTTGAGTTTCATTATCATCAATGGCACAAGATTACAAAAAACAGCAACCACCAAGGTCACTTGAGATTCTCACAATGGCATAAATTCAATACAACAATGAATTTCTTTACAAACTCTCTCTATCTCTGAAAAAACTTGTCTCCACTCTCTCTAGAATCTCACACAGTAACTGACCTTACTCTTCCTCTCACATATACAATGAAACATTCCCTTTTTACACAAGCATGTACTATCAATTTGAATTGTCTAGCACATACTAAATGACAGTTGTGAAAAGTAACTTGATTTGTCTTGACAGAGAAATTTCATTTTCAGCAGAGAGTGTAAGGACCTTGATTTTATGATTGGCTTATTTCATGACAAACCACACCACATTGAGGATGATTGTGTAATGGGTAGCTTAGGTCCGTGTCGGCAAGCTTCTAAGCATCTCCATGACTTCAAGAGCAAAATGTATACTCACTTGACTTTGTCTCTTGAAGAGTTTAGGTACACACACACACTTCATGCATGCCTTGTTCATCTTGCATTTGTGTTCTAATTGTTTATATGTGTGCATCCATTACACATTTCACGCTTGCATCTCATTGTTAGATCTAAGTGTGGTTTTGTATGGTGTAATTCGTTTCCGTTTGTGTGATCGAAACATCCGCGCTTGCACGATGGTGTGCATGTCTTAGTGCTATGGTTTACCATTTTAGAAGGTCTCATTCTTCTCTTGGTTAAGTGTTAGTTTTGGTTTGGTTGTTTGGAGTAAAGTGTCTAGTTTCAAAAGAGTGGTTTTCAATGTTTTAAATGTTTTTCAAAACTGACCTTTGTATGGTTTTGTGACCATAACATTTTATAAAAAGATCCAAAATGAGTTTTGAAAATTTCTCAATAAACTAGACACCCATACATTTCCAACGGTATATTATTCGTAATATTTCATGACCGTTTGGATTGGTTTTGAAATCTCCAAAGTGACCACTAAAATAGGGCAACTCTGTTTTTGTCCGAATCTGACCTTTGGTCACTCTTTTGATCATAACTCTTTATACAAATATCAAAACCTCATTCTGTAAAAGGGAGTAGAAATTAGACTATCATACCTTTCCAACGGTATATTATTTGAACGGTTTCGATATAGTTTGGTTTTGTTTTGGGTCGCTCGAAACCAGAGCTGTTGTGCTGTTCAGTGTGTTAGGCGACATGCAAGGCCACTTATGCATGTCGCCTGACAAGTCGCCTTTTGACTGCCAGAAATCAATTTTTCCTCATCCAAAATGATGTGGCTTCACTTAGATCATATAAATACATCATCTTCTTCCCCAATCAGACCTAGAGCTCTGAAATTTACATTCCTAGTGAGAGAAAGAGCTTCCCTAGAGAGAGAAAGCTTCAAGCTTTGTTCCTTGACTCTCCAAACCCCAAACCCATCTCATTCTTGCATCATTCCACATCATTTGAGCATGGGTCTTCATTGTTTCATGACTAGGTAAGCAAGAACTTCTTTGAATATCATTTATTGTTCTTCTTACTCTAGATTAGGTATTTATTGCTTAATTAAATACCTTGACTAACTTTATTGCATGTATTTATGAGTCTAAATTGCATGATTGGGTTTGTTTGTGATAGCTTACATTATTAGGTCATTTATGCCTAAATAGCTAATCCATAAATGTTCATGTATGTTTAATTAATGATTAGGTTGACTTTGTGCATCTAGTCAAGTTCTTGAACATTTATGTGTGTTTGTTTTGTGATAGCTAAATTGATTAGGTCATTTTTACCTAAAAGCTAGGTCATAAACATTCATTTGTGATTCATTGATAACTAGGTTGAAATATTGATTCTTAATCAACTAGTTAAACTTATTGAATGTTTATGCATATTTTGTGTAACAATTAGTTTGTTGGAAATTCTCTACAAATCTAATTGAGTTTGTTTGTTGATAGACTTTTGTCTAAGACTTGTACTTAGTGAATGATTAAATGTCTTGTCTCAATCACATGAATATATGCTAAGTTTATGTTGAATACATTGTGAGCATATTTGTTGATTCATTGTGATTGTTTGTGATAGCTAGGATGGTTGTTATCGATAACATCTAGCTAAGTTTTTATACTTTGCATTTAGACATTTAACAACTTGGATTTGTTTCTACAAATTCCTAGTTGAGCAATTTGTGTAGTCTAGCATAAA
The DNA here is from genome assembly GCA_033220585.1 of Dipteronia sinensis. Taxonomy (NCBI): domain Eukaryota; kingdom Viridiplantae; phylum Streptophyta; class Magnoliopsida; order Sapindales; family Sapindaceae; genus Dipteronia; species Dipteronia sinensis. Next base: position 28,494,197 of record CM065644.1, on the reverse strand, counting down.
TTGCATTGAGCATCATTTCACATGGTCACATAGACATTTCATACTCTTTATTGATTCAAAGTCTTGTGGCTTCGAGGTGAAGTTGCACAAGCATTGAAGTCTTGCAACCAAAGGTTGGTTGGCAAGCATTGGTTGCCAAGAGCCACTGTAAAAGGCCCGTGGGGTAGATTAGGAGGTGCTTACGCCAAGAGTAGTGAATCGGGGGATATCACTAGGGATTGAATCAATAGTTGCGAGTGGTAGTGTCCATAGCCTGAGGTTATCGAGAGTGAGAGTCCGAGTATCACTTGAGGGTGTAACTTTCTTTTCATATAGTGGATTTCTGTGGCTCAAGTGGCTAGCATGGCAAGTCCCGTGGTTTTTCCCGTTTGGAGGGTTTCCACGTAAAAATCAAGTGTTCTTTATATTTCCGCACTTTACTTGATTTTTATTGTTTGATTGTTTGGGTTAATTGTGATTAATTTTGACTAATCAAAAAAGTTGGTAATAATCGATTAACAACTCATTCACCCCCCCTCTAGGTTGTTAGATACACGTTTGAGCTATATTTTCAGAGAGGTTAAGAAAAATTAAGGATCATATTGAGTTTGACAAAATAGAAGTTAAGTTTTTTTTTTTTTTTAAAGGAAGTTGTTAAGTTAAAAGTTTATTGATATGTATTATGAATTTTTATGTGTTATATTTTTTGATGTATATAATCAATTATTAATATATATATATATATATATATATATATATATATTGGTTAGGACTTAAAGGATTTCAAAAAAAAATTATTATCTTATGCATTTGATGAGGTTATTAATTTAGTACACAGACTTGAGTCGGGACCTGAAGATTTTATTATTTAAGCAGGGTTATTAATTTATCGAACATTTATTTATCGAGGTTTTACTTAAGTGTGAAAGTTGCACTATTTTAGTGCAAAAATTGCATCAAAAGAACTATTCGGGTTGGAGATGGTCTAAAATTTGTACCTAAAAAAATTGACAAAACTATACATTATTATTATTTTTCGGAAGCGTTACGGGAACTATTACAGTAGGACTGTCGGGACTTGTTAAGAATAAAATCTAACAATATATATATATGGCCTGGATATCTACTCTCACATATATCTAATCCGGAAAGAAAACTCTTCACACATACTTGTAAAATACGTATGGTAGAATTTGAACCCCTCACTATTTATATGGAAGGGAGGTACACTACCAGCTAGACATAACCACAGTTTGGTTTGAACCGTGGAATCGAACCGTAATAGTGGTAAAAAAAAGAGAACTGGAATCAAGGTTCATGTTCCCCAATATCCAAAACCGGAGCGGAACCGACGGTTCCAATTTTTTTTTTCAAACGTTTTTTTTTTTGAAATTTTGTTGGGACTGTTTGAGACCCCAACGATCACAAGAGGATACATAGGCAATTTAATTGCGGTAAAAATAAGTGCAAGACCAATTTATATTTTTTAGTTTTATATCAATTTGTTTTTTAATTAGGATTAGGATTTTTTGTGTATTCAATTAGGATTTCAAAAGTCTTTTAATGACTTTTATGAAATTAAAAAGTTAGGGTATATTCAATGTAGACTTTTATGGTGCGTTTGGTATATGGGACGAGACAAGACAACGTGAGACAATTTCTTCTTATCCCACGTTTGGCGCGACCTTATCATGAGACAGGACAAGATAAGGTGGGACAAAAATCACAAAAATTTATCCCACCCAAGACCCTAGCTAGGACAACTTGTCCCATGACATGAGATAAGGGTCAAAAAGACCAATTTACCCTTTAAATTTTCAAACAATTACAAACATGTCCAATATATTATATTATATATATATATATTAATAATATACATAAATTATAATTACATATATAATATTATATAATATATATATTAGAAAATTATATATAATGATATATAATGTATTAAATATATTATTATATATATAATAATATATATATAAATTATAATTACATATATAATATAATATAATATATTATATTTAATATTATATACTATATCATATAAATATATATATAATATAATAATATATATAGGATATATTTAATATATAATTGAATATATATGTTAATATATATATATAATATATTAATATTTATTATAATAATATGTATATGTTATAATATATATATATATTATATAATAATATATATATATATATTAATACATAATATATATATAATATATATATTATAATAATATGTATATGTTACAATATAGATATATATTATATAAAATATATATGTAATATAAATAAATAAATAAATATATTTATATATATTAATATTATTACCTATATAATATTATTATTACCTTTACAATAATAAAAATATATACATGTAATAATATTTAATATATATTATATATAATAATATTTAATATATCATGTATATTATTATCTTAAATATATATTATATATCTCAAATATATATTATATATAATATATACATATATTATAATATATATATATATAATATAATATATATTAATAATATATATATACATATATTATAATATATAATATTATATTTTTATATGTACATTATATATATATATATATATATTATTATATAGTATATCATATTATTATATATATTACATATTAATATATGATAATATTAAATAATTATAATATATTTTAATTACAATATTATTATTTGTGTTAAATATAATAATATTGTAATTGAAAACAAGAAGTCATTTGAAACTCTTGTTTTTGTTAAATATTATAATATATTTCAATTACAATATTTATTTAAGATTGTTAAATACGATATATAAAAATTGTTTAATATATTGTTTAATATTAGACAGAATAAGGAGGGTACTCTAGTCATTTGAACCTCCTATCTCGTCATGTCTCAGCTATACCAAACGCATAACAGTACAGTTCATATTTCTATCTAAGATATTCCAAACACATCATGGAACAACTGTCTAGTCTAGTCTAGTCCCGTACCCATACCAAACGCACCCTTAAAGAGTCTTTAAAAGTCATGTGATATTCAATACATACTTTTATAGACTTTAAAAAAGTGTTTAAAAGTCATGTGGTATTCAATCAAGACTTTTTAACACTCTATGAAAGTTATGAGGTATTCAAAATCTCAAAGACTTTTAATGACTTTTTAGTTATAACAAATTTCACAATTTGTCTTTCATTCCTACCAAAGACTTTGAATGACTTTCTTTTTTAAATAAAATGAATTTCACTTTAGAAGAAAAATATAAAACTCTGTGAAAAACATTAACCATCAAACAGAAGTAAAAGAACACACATTCTTAACAAATTTTATAAATAAAATAAAATGAATAACTTTGAAAATGAAGAAACATTATAAAATAATACAAACATTAACGATTTATAACAAAAAAAATTAACTATTATTGTCGATTTGCTACATTTATTCTAAAAGAAAATTTATAATATTTTGACTAATTATAAATTTTTTTTGACAAATTATTAAAAACAATTAGGTGTATAATGTCTTTATAATGCAAAATATAATAAAATTACATATAAAATTTTTAAATCAAATATATAGGCAAGAATTTTTTGTCAAGTTTAATTAACAATGATTTTTTTTATTTTTTTTAAAAATATATTTTTATTGATATAAGAAATCTATATAATTCTGCTAAAACAAAGTATATATCATATTTAAAAATCAATAAATGTTTAAAAATGTTTATAAATGTTTATGAAAGTCTTTTAAAATGAAAATCTCTGAAAATTGTTTGAAATGAAAGTCTATGAAAGTCTTTTAAAATGAAAGTTTTTTATAATTATGTAAAGTCTATAAAAGTCCATGAAATTTGCTAAAGTCATCCACTTAAAAAAGTCATTAAAAGTCTTTTGAAGTCCTAATTGAATACACCCTTCTTAATTTCCGGGTTACCCAATAATGTGCATTTATATGTCTAATATTTTTTTGTTGTGTTAGTATTTACTATTTAAGTTAAAAAAAAAGTGAATCGTCAGAACTGGAACCGGAAACCTCTCCAGATGGCCCTAGTTCCAATTCTAATTCCTCATGGAATTGAAACTGATCCGAACTGGAACCGAACCGCGGTCATCACCGCTACCGGATGCTAAGAGGCGATGTATCAAAACTATACATTATTTGATTTTTTATTTCTTCTTATTATTATTTTCTTTAAAAAAAAAATCATGAGAAAACTATACATAAAGATGAAATGGGTGCTCAGCACTCAGCAGTGGCTCAATTAACCGTGGAATTTTTTTGCAATGGAAACTGCTTCTTGTTCACTTCTCAACTCTCCTCGCTTCTCAAGTCCCACAATCAAGTACATCAATCCCAACAAGTTTTACCATGAAAACCCACCTCGAAAAAACACTAATTTCTGTTTGGTTCCTTCATTTCCCATCACCTTCTCAAGAAACTACGCTTCTCCAAGAAAATTTCTGGATGTTCATGGATTCACTGCTTTCAGCTCAACCTCCGCTCATGACAACCATAACCCTTCCCAGGAACTAGCTGTTCTTCTTGAAATTGACGGGTACCGTTTGTTTTGATTTTTTTTTCTTCATAATTTGACGTTGTTGTTATGCTACATTTCTTGTTTTAGCCTTGTATGGACAGTTAAAAGGGTATTTTCTACACTTTGGAATTGCTCTGTTGCGATGGTGTTGTGGGTTCAGTTTTGATTTATGTGGTAGTTGATGTTATGAGCTATACACTCTAGCTTAATTTTGTGTTGTTTAATATATTTGGTTTCCGCCAGTTGTCTCCATTAATGAACTAGCCTGTTTGTTGCTTCACTAAGCTTTGTTACTTGAGATTGGAGTCTAAAGTGCTAAAAGGGCATGGTGAGTTTGTGGTGGAGTAGGTCTTAGGTTCAGTTTTGTCAAGCAAAATGGGAAAATTGAAAAAGGGGGTCTATTAGATGGATAGAAGAAAATCTGTCTTCAATGGAGGATATTTCTAACTCTTCCAGGATGACCTCTGGAATAAATTGGTTTTCTATCTACAGAGTAGAGAATATAGACTCTGTTCTCTTATATTAATGCAAGCTTCTGCTTCTTATTGATAAGAGAAAAGAACGAAGAAGAAGAGAATCTTTCCTGAATATTGTAGCTGTACAGTGCCATTACCCTATGTATAAATGTTCTAGATTTTAGGTTGACAAACATATGATACTGTACCAATAAGCAAACATGTTACATGAGCTATGTGACTGAAGTTGGTGAAGTTAGAAAGGGTGGCGATTTAAATCCAGATTTTTCCACCACCTTATGTAAAATCAGAAAGAGAAAATAGAAGCAAAATTGTAGAAGCTTGCATTAATCTTTTATTGTCAAAAACTTTTAATCTCTAGTATTATGCATATTGTTTCTGCTTACAATTTTTCTTAAATGCTTGTTATCTTTCAGGGTCCTTGTGGATGCATATCGCCTAGGCAATCGACAAGCGTTCAACACAGGTGGGGTAGATGTTAAAATTATGAAAGTAATGCACCTAGTTTACATTATATGCATTTGGGAGATACTGACCATTTTTTTTCTTCTTATTTATACTCAGCATTTCAAAAGCTTGGGCTTGACTGTGCAAATTGGACTCCGCCTATCTATTCAGACCTTTTGAGGTGTGAAATCAGTGAAGATTGTTTTCTCATTCTATTGGTTGTCTTAATTGTTACTCTATTTCAAGTGGAATTCTTGTGAAAGAAGAAATGTTGTTTTCTAGAATCCAAAAAACAGTCACGGCGTGTTTCTGCACAAGAACTGATTGAAGTTCTTTTCTTTTCCTTTTTTAAAGAGATATGATGAAGTTGAAATCCATGTCAAGATTTTTTATTAATCATTTTTAAATATATTCATCTCTCTTAAGGATATATATATATATATATATATATATATAAAAATTCATTGGGTCACATCCAACACAAAAGTTAGTTATTTTATCATATATAAAGTACTTAAAACTTATCAATAGCTATATCTTGTGCATTTTATATTCACAAACTGATGTGTTATCTTGATTGACACTTGAAGTTGTGGTCTAAAGCATTTTTTCTGATAACTTTTCAGGAAGAGTGCTGGCGATGAGGAAAGAATGCTGATTTTGTACTTTAATCGGGTAAGTTCTCTTCTCATGTTTGTTAAGCATGAGATGATAACATGTAGCTCTCTCTGTTTGCATTTGTTTGTAATTTGTTTAATCTTGTCTTACTATTTTAGTCTTTTGTGTAGATTGGTTGGCCGACTTCATTGCCCACAAGTGAGAAGGAAACCTTTGTGAAAAGTGTCTTGCGGGAGAAGGTACTTTTAAGTGCTATAAGTAAATCGTCTTATATCCTTATTTTAGTTGCTTCTGTCTATGATTTGTAAATTCTTGTTATATTGCTGTGATGGTGATTAGTTTGTAACTTTCCCAGTTCTAGGAATATCAAAGAATGATCTTGCATTAATGAAAATTTTATAATGAATGAGCAGAAGAGAGGAGACTTCATTACTCTTACGGACTCATTTGATTGATAATCATGATGTGCATTCCCCTTCCTTATCATAGCAAGATGATTTGATATTGTTTCCTTTTCTTCTTCTTCCTTACATAATTTTGGCCATGTGGGGCATTAAGTGTTGGTCAAGATGATTTTTTTGGCTTCTAGGATCCCTTTTAAGAACTTGTAAATGTAATTAAATCTCGGAATTTAAATATATGCAATCCTTCTCTCCTCAATTCAGTCCTTATTTTAACAAAATTATGTTATATCTTGATCGTCCATATAAAGGTCTTAATCAAAGCTTTCAAGGTGTTGAAAATCTTATCCAAGACCCGTCTAGACCGTGATAGTGTTGATCAAGATTTTCACATGGATGATCAAGATGGAACTAAATACTTAAAATCAAGACACCGGATGATTTCTATATATGTACAATCGTAATTGAACTCTCAAATATTAGATTATGAACATATAAACTAGTTTGTAAAGCACAAAAAATACCTGAAAAAATATTAGATTATGATGACTGAAAAATCCCTCAAATCACAATGGAGTTGAATATATTAGCTTTTTGTTGATATTAATACCTTAATGTATATAAATTTTACAAAAACCAAAACAATATGCAAAGCAGGTAAGTTTGAGATTATCTTTTCTAGTAATTCCATCAAATAATTACTCTCTAGAATTGTAAGTTTGTCTACAAATATGAAAAGGAAGCTCACTGGAAAAAGCAAGGAAAAACAGACACCGGATGAACCATTTCTCATCCCTTGATATTCTCTACACTAACATCTTGAGTGGAGTTGAGTATCGTTTAATGTTTGTTAATATCCTTCTATTGTTGGCATCCTTCCTCAATCTCAAAAGTCTCTGACTCTCTGCTCTTGCTAGTACTAATCTGGAGTTCTTATCTGTCTATAAATCCTTTTGGATTTTAAAAATTGTCCATAGTCATGTCAATTAAGTTTTTTTCCCCTCAAATAATTAGTTCTATTTTCTTTGTTTCTTTTCGGAATGAAATTTCTGAAATTTTTGTAAGATAAGATATTAAGTCAGTGCTTTATTTTGGCAGAAAAATGCAATGGATGAAATTCTGGTCTCCGAAAGTTTAACTTTACGACCTGGTGTTGAAGAGTGAGTTGTCCAATCCTAATTCAATATAAATTTTACAATTATTGTATCTTGAATATTAAGTATTAACTTTAAAATACCTGTATATTTAAAAGTTTCAAGGGCTCTAATTATTACCATAATGGAAAAAACATTACCCTTTCTCTGAAAATAGAGAAATTCTCGTAGCCAAAGGTGATTGTAATAGCTTTCTCAGAAACAATGCCATTGTAATTCTTGGATTCATTGGAAGATTGATCATTACTCTTCTAGAGTGGCAATGCATTTTAAAGTATGGCTTATTGTATTCTTCATGTCTGCATATTCTAGGCAATATGAGTATATGACCCATATGCACGTGGCCAAATTGAAATTTATTAGCAATTTAGCAAATCAAGTTTTGCTTCAGAGGTTGTGGAATGTGGTTATTGAATTTTTAATAATATTCCGCTCACATATTTAGATAAAAATTTGTATGCTTCTTTTATGCTCACCCACATCTGTGCATCATGTAAATCTGAGCGCTTGAATAGACTTACCAATATTATAATCTAATCTTTCAGTTCATTCAAATTAAGTGGAGTGAGACCAAATTCAGATGGGTGACTGACTGATTGTAGGTCAAAGACTCTAATTGAAATCTGCCCCTAATCCATGTTTTATTCTAACAATTTTACAAAAGCTATTTAAGTCGGTCATTTGTGATCTTAAATTTTCACGAACTTTTTTCTTTGATGGTGATAACTTTGATTAAAATCTGGTTCATCATATTTATTACCAGTCCTTATGCTTGCTTTTCCTTTAGTCTTTTTAATCTTACAAAATTGTGGACTAGTAGCACTTAGGAATTTGAAGTAAATGGTTGCATTTATTGCAATAAGCAGCAGTTAGTAAACTTTAGGAATATAGTTCTTCAAACTACAAATACTTTTCATTTGTGAATAATTTATGAATTCAGCTATTGATATCAACAACATTTTAAAATTATATGCCATTTTGATTTTCAGCTTTATTGATGATGCATGTAATGAAGAAATACCTGTCATTGTCCTAACATCCTACAGCAAAAGTGGAGATAAAATTGCCAGGTATGCTGTATTAGTAACTGAACATTTTCCATTATCTTTCAAGATATAAGAAATGCACGTGGCTTTCCTTTGTATACTTGTCTCTCTCTTTCAACCTTTCAGTGTTGTGCATACAACATTTCACTATTAAACTTACGGGCAGCAAACTCACTTAATTATAGGAGTAAGGTTTAAAAAGGTTAGATTCAAATATGCTGTTGGCTGTGAAGTTCTTCTCATGGCCACTATATCAAAGACATTCAATGATGGCAGCTCAGAACAACTGTCTAATAATTTACATGGCTTAATTTAAACATTGCAGTCATATGACTACACTCAGATTCAAATTTTGATCTATAGGTGTTGTCTCTTATGCTAAAAAGAAAAGCGCATACAGAGAGACACAAAGGTGAAGTAAATGGGTCCACAAACAATGGTCTTATTGTTATTCTTGTATCTATTTGCTGATCTTCAGAGCGTCCCACATAATAGTCAACCAAAAGGAATTGTTTTTTTTTTTTTTTAATTACCCGAGGAAGAAGAAGAACAATTTTAAGAATGTGGAGCATTGAGGGCTTTGATAGTTAATCTCATTGACGTCCTTAGTGAAGCATTAACACCCATCTAATGAGAGTAATGAATACTTTCTCCATGTTTACTTACACTTTGATGAATTCCTTCTCTTTTCGGTCACTCACATATTCACAATTTAATGTTACTGAGCCTGTGCCCTTCTAGTTTTGGTTCAGCATGCCCAGGTCTAACATTTAAATTTATCTCTTGAAAACTGTTAGATCCATGGTTGAAAAGCTTGGCTATGAAAGAACTTCAAAAGTTAAAATTGTTGGTAACGAGGAGGTAGAGCAGAGTTTATATGGTCAACTTGTACTTGGTAAGAGAGTGCCTTCTGGTATGGATGAGCAACTAGCTAAAGAAGTAATAAAGGCAGGTAGAATCCTAATCCAGAGTTGAATTTCATGTACTTGTTAAAAAATAATATACAATGTTTTCAGTGCAGAAAGTTGGATACTAAAGGGCTCTTTTCTTGCTTTACGGGCCAGCTTCTGCTCAAAAACTAAAGATAGCAGAGGAAGTTGCATCCATGCTAAAGTTGAGTGTTGACATTGATACTAGCTCCCATGAAAGGTTTGTCCACTTTCTATCCTTTCTTTTTTCCTTTTTGTTATTGATGTCTTTGCCTGCTAGTTAATGTAAAATCTCTTGCAATGCATTGAAAATTATAATTTATCATGTGTCTTTGAGTAGGATTTGATATAAATTATTTATTTGACTGTGATATATCATGATAACCATTTAGCTTAGAGAAGATTGTAGCTGCCTTGCATGCGGGAGCAGAATATGCTGGAAAACCCATCCGCAATTGCATCCTTATTGCTGGAAGCCAATCAGGAGTGGCTGGAGCTCATCAAGTAGGCATGCCATATATTGTTTTGCGGAGTAGGTATAGTCATGTCTCTCATTATATATAATGTGCTTTATAAAATGATGGGGTTTGGTACACCAATTAATGCAATTGCTTTCATTTACATTTGTGGTTAAAATGAACTTCATCCCATTTCTTGTCAAGCTCAAGAGACTTAGACTCATGAGAAAATATTTATGGCATGCAGCATGCTGCATATAGGACTGACGTCTATTACTTAGCAGTAACTTTTAGAGAAAGAAGCTACTTGTAAGTTGGTATCAGCAACTTTATGGCCAAGTGATATTGAGCAAATCCATTTATTTCTTTAAGATCATACAAGAATATGCTCTCTTCTTGCCCTTCATGCCACCAGATCTCTCTCTTGCTCTCTCTCTTGCTCTCTAGTAGTCTCCCTGTCTCTCTCTCTCTCTCTCTCTCTCTCTAGTCTCTCCCTCTTTTACAATACACGTGAACAGACATGCACGCTTATATACTGCTCATAATTACTTGATTGAAAGCTAGATGGTGTTCTTGCACCACTTTATTATATTCATTTTGACTGTATGTTGTCAACCCTCTTATCAGATTACATGTGTCTCCATGCAATGCTAATGCATGTCATGTATTTATACTATCAGATGTTTCAGTAGAGAAAGTCTTATATTTCTAATCCTGCTTCTTGTAGTTTGACATCTAGAGCCGAATTCCCTGAAGCAAATGCGGTAATGGATGGTTTTGGAGGAGCAGACTTGACAATCTCAAAACTACTCCAGAGGCAATGGTCATGAAATTGATTCAAGTGTTTTATAAGTAAATCTATGATAGGAGCTGCGTTTTTTATTTAGACATATTGGAGCTGATTCTGCTCTGTTGCAAGAATCTTCAAGTTCTGATTCTGTAGATGTCGCAGTACTTTTTTAATTTGAGAACAGCATAATCATCTTCTCCAATAGACCAAGATAGGAACAATTGAAAGCAGTTTATCGGCTAAATGCCGGAAACCAAAAACTTCATTGTGTTGTAAACTTGTACTTCAATATTTATTTTTTTATCAATATGATTCTAAAATAACATGCTGTAATTAACAAATAGATTCAACGTTTTTTTTTGTTGAGATAATATGAAAAAAAGATGTATATATGTATGCTTAATCGACGGTTCACAATGCACTTGTATAAATATATCAGTGTGTACCGATAGGAAAACCACCGTATGTGTAAATATATATATATATATATATATATAAATTTTCAAGTCAGTATGCACTGATATAACTTCATCGGTGTGTTGGATGTGAACCATTAAATTTACATATTTTGGACTCAAATTATATGCACTTATCAAAACTTCTCTATAATCAGTGGTCCACATGCAACACATTGATATAAGTTATATCAGTGTGCACTGAGGAGAAAAAGACTGTATATATATATATATAGTAAATTATTTACTATATATATATAGTCCTTTTCTCCCTAGTGCGCACTGATATAACTTATATCAGTGCATTGCATGTGGACCACAGATTATGGAGAAGTTTTGACAAGTGCATATACTTTGAGTCAAAGTATGTAAATCTAATGGTCAGCATCCAACACACCGATAAAGTTATATCAGTGCGTACTGACTTGAAAATTTCCGATATATATATATATATATATATATATATATTTTCTATTGTCAGTTCGAACTGATATATGATATATCAGTTTCTTGGGCCATTGGATTTAAATGCTTTTGACTTGACTGCATGTACTTATCAAAGCATCTTTAAAATCCAATGAACTATATGCAAGGACCTGATATATCTTATATAAGTTCAAACTGATAATAGAAAAATTTTATATATATATATATATATATATATATATCAGTCCTTTTCCTGTCAGTGCGCACTGATAGAAGTATATAAGGACATTGAATGTGAGTCACTCATTTATAAAAGAGTTTTGACAAGTGCATACATGCCAAGTCAAAATATGTAAAATGAGTGGCTCACATTCAATGTTCTTATATAATTCTATCAGTGCGCACTTATGTGAAAATTATTGTATATATATAAATTTTCACATACTTGCGTACCGATGGAATTATATAAAGACATTGAATATGAGCCACTCGTTTTACATACTTTGACTTGGTATGTATGCACTTGTCAAAGCTCTTTTATAAATGAGTGACTCACATTCAATATTCTTATATAATTTCATCGGTGCGCTATGATAGGAAAATGACTATATATATATACAATTTTTCTATTGTCAGTTCGTCCTGATATAAAATATATCAGGACGAAAAATATGGACTATTAAATTTACATACTTTGAATTAAAGTATATGTGTTTGTCAAAACTTATCAATAATCTGTGGTCCACATTTTTTGTCTTGATATTTTATATCAGGACGAACTGACAGTAGAAAGACTGTATAAATATATATATATATATATATATATATGTATATACAGAAATTTTCAAGTCAGTACGCACTGATATAACTTCATCAGTGCGTTGGATGTGGACCATCAGATTTACATATTTTGACTCAAAGTGTATGCATTTGTCAAAACTTCTCTATAATCAGTGGTCCACATGCAACGCACTGATATAAGTTATATCAGTGCGCATTGAGGAGAAAAGGAATATATATATATATATAGAAATTTTTAAGTCAATATGTATTGATATAACTTTATCAGTGCGTTGGATGTAGACCATTAGATTTACATATTTTAACTCAAAGTGTATGCACTTGTCTAAACTTCTCCATAATCAGTAGTCCACTGAGGAGAAAATGACTGATATATATATATATATATATATATATATATAAACTTTAGAACATCTAAACAGTGGTTGGATTCATCTAATTATTAGATTTGATTATTAGAAAGATATTAAAAATAGAAATTGTGAGAACATTAAGGTGTCGTTGGCTAAGGGTTCATCCTGTATGCGTTTTTCAGTTGATGTTTTTGGAAAAGAAAAATGAAAATGAAAATGAAAACAATGTTTTTGGTTTCAGTTTCGAAATCCGAAAACACGTCTGGTAGCATATACTGAAATCCGTATTTTGAAAATAAAAACGGGAAAAACGCGTCTGGTAGGCTAACTGAAAACTATCGAAAATTGAAATTTCAATTTTTACATTTTGTTTAATATTATAACAATTATAAACAAATTGATTTAATAATTAACCAATAAACAAAATGATTTAATAATTAAACAATAAACCAATAACCAATAATTAACCAACTCTGACGAGAAACTTGAGAGTTGAAGAGGAAGAAGACGACGACCAGCAGTCGGGAAGAAGACGATGACCAACAGTCGGCGAAGAAGACAACGACAACCAGCTGAAGAAGACAACGGCAACCAGTTGAAGAAGACGACGGCGACCAGCTGAAGAAGAAGAAAAAGACTCGCTGAAAAAGAGCATATCAGTGGCGAGCTGAAAAAGAAGAAGACAAGATCGGGAAGAGAGATGATGAGGAAGAAAGAAGATGAAGATGGGAAGAGAGAAGATGAGGAAGAAAGAAAATGATGCACAATGAAGAGAAAAAAGAAAAAAAATTATTGTTAAATTTTTTTTGAAAAACAAAAACAAAAACAAAAATAAGTATTTTATGTTTTTCAAAATTTTCACTGTTAACACTGGTTTTGCTTTTCATTTTGTTTTTGTTTTTTGTTTTTTAAAAATAAAAATAAAAACGGTTAACAAATGCGAATTCGAAATCAATTTTGAAACACAAAAACGAAAACGGACTGAAAAACAGCTGCAGGACGGGATCTAAGTTTTCAAACATGTTTTTCGTTTTTTATTTCAAAATTTTTGAAAACCAGGAAATCAGTTTTCTTGATTAACGTGGGGATGCACAACAAAAGTGAAAACATTAATAAGGTTTACTCGATGTTTTGGTTCCCAATTCTCTTGGGGCTCACAGTTTAATTAAAAATTGTTATATTTTGAATAAGAAACAGTTATTTTTTGTTACTTGGATAGAAAAACAATATTTAAATTGTGAAATAATAAAAATGAATTAAAGATAGCCTATTTACTCATTAATATTTTCCCATATTGTACAATAATATATACATATATATATATATATATATATATGTTACCAATATATTTTTCTTAAAATTTGTTTAAAAAATATATTTAATTAGGATTTTTTGAAAAATTTAAAAAGGTATAAATCAATTTTAATTTAATTTAAATTATTTTTATTAATAATATATATAATTTAACTACAAATAATATTTCCTTTTACTCTCTAAATATATTGAAAAATGTATTTTCAAAATCATTTCTCTAAATACATATTAAAATATTAATTTTTTTTTCCAAAATACTCTTTTTAATTATTTTTACCAGACGCGTTTTCAGCTTCTAAAAATATAAAAATCAATTACTCTTTTTCAAATAAAAATATATATAACAAAAAATAGAAAATAAAAACATTACTGAACACCCCCTGACTGTCTGTAAAAGTCAAACTTGATATTTCTATTTTGGGGTATTATAATTTTAGTCCATCTAGTTAGTATTATTCTAGGTTTGGTCTACTAGTTTTTGGAATTACTAAGTTTAGTCATTCTGTTAGGAATTTCGTAAAAACAAACAGAATGCCATTGTCAGAGGGTACAATGACCGAAATACCCTTAATGAAGGTTTCTGAAGAAGGACAGTATGGTAATTTTGTATTTAATTAAATAAATAATGAAAAAACAAAAACAAATTAAATTTAAAATTAAAATATATATAAAACAAACTACTTTAAAAAATAATTTTTTAAAATAATTAATAACTAAAATCAAACCTATTTTTTTTTTTGTTTCATAACATCCTAATTCATCATTTTATCAATCACCCAGAAATCATTGTCATCAACCCTAAATTTTTTTTTCTAGAAATCATTACCAAACACAAAAATCTATCCCCAATTCATCATTATCATTATCAATCAAACCCACCAGAATCATCAATCAATCAAACCTACCAGAATCATCAATCCCACCAGAAATTAAACCCAAAATGCCATCATAAACCCAAAATCAAACCTAACTTTTTTTTTGTTTCACAACATCCTAATTCATCATTTTATCCACGAAATGGAGAAAAAAAATGAAAAAAAAACATTATTGAAAAAAAGTAGAGAGTTTATTTTTGGGAGATCTAAGAAACCTCCATCAAAAAATCCATTCAAACTGATCTCATCTCTATATCTCTCTTTCTTCCCCACCGATCTCATCTCTCTTTCTTCCCCGCCGCTCTCTCTCATTTCAAACCCTAACCACTTCGATCTCATCTCATCTCTCTCTAGATCGATCGATCAATCTCACTACCACCACCACCATTAACCACCTACTGTCAACCACCCCGAAGCTGAGAAAGAAGAAGAAGAAGAGAGAGATCTGCTCGTCGTCGTCGTCGCGCTTCCGATGTTCATCGTCGCTTCTGGTCATCGCTGTCGTCTTTGTCGCTGCTTCCGGTCTCCGTCACCGCTGTTTCTGGTTGCCGTCGTCGCTGCTTCCGGTGTTGAGAGGTTTGATGTTGATGATAGAGTGAGAGAGATAGAGAAATTTTTTTTTTTGGATTTGGTGATGATGAACGCGTGAGAGAGATAGAGAGAAAGATTATTATTATTATTATTATTTTAAGTAGTTTTTTTTTATAAATTTTAATTTTAAATTAATTTTTTTAATTATTTGTAATATTAATTTTTTAATATATTTTTTAAAGTTTTAAAAATTTTACATTATTAAATTCCAGATTTACCCTTCTTCTAGACCAGTTTCTGGAAGCTTTCGTTAAATTTCCCATAATGCCCTTGTTGACCTGACAGAAGTCAATAAAAATCTAACGGAATTGGACAGGTAGAGACTCTAATATGTATTGTTAGAGAACTACTGGACTAAGCTTAGTAATTCCAAAAACTAGTAGACCAAACCTAGATTAACGCTAACTAGAGGGACTAAAATCATAATAACCCTTCTATCTTTCCTTCCTTTTCTTCTCCAATACCTATTCAGCTATTCTTAGAGCATTTCTAATGCTTTAATGGATTGTGAAAATTTTATATGCCACATAGGATAAATAAACATTGTGTTAAAATATTTCTCTCTATTGCAATTATTCTTGTTCTATATCAAGTTGATGCGGTAAAAAAAAAAAAAAAAAATTATAGACACCATCAACATGAATGTCTACTTTTAGAATATCTCCAATGTAAAAATGACTTACATACCAAAAATCGTTGACATGACAACAATGTCAAGAGACTTGCTTCCTATGTGGCCTAAAGATATACTTGATAGACAATCAACTCAAAATTTGGTCTCCAATGTTTTTATTTAATATATTTATTTTTAATGACGTGTCTATTTTTTTTCTTTTTTCTTTTTTATTTTATTTTCTTACTAAAAATAGATAAAAAGTTAATGTCAATATAAATACTTGATAAATCAACCGAAAAAAGAGTTGTGCAATAGGCCGTGTGAAAGTAAACGGTGATATTGACAATTTTTAATATAATTTTTTTGCCACATAAACATGATGTTGGATGTGCACAACTGCATTGAAGGTAAATTTTTTAATAGACCGTCTATTTATTTTATGTGACATCTTTTTTTTTCACAAGCCACTATTGCATTGTAGATACTCTCAGAGGCTCTGTTGAACAGTTACTTTGTAGGATGAATCAGCATTAAAGACAAATATTAAAAAGCTATTAAAGTTGGTGAAAAATAAAATAAAGGAATAAAAAAGAATAAAAAAATTAGGGATAAATCATTAATAAATTGTAGGCTAAATATCATTTTCGTCCCTATGGTTTACCTTATTGTCAGTTTTGGTCCCCGTTGTTCCAGTATTAGCCATGCAAGTCCAAACTTTCACTATTAATCCTTTTTTTGTCCCTAACGTCAGGTTCTGTTAGGGTTTCGTTAAACAAGTGAGGGTATATTGGTAAATGGATCGTTAATTACTTAATCAAATTAATAAACATAATTAAATTAAATAATAAAAATTAAAAACAATTTTAAAATAAATAAATAATAAAAAATATTAACAAAACCCTAATCTCCATTCACTCTCTCTCTCTCTCTCTCTCTCTCTCTCTCTCTCTCTTCTTCATCAGACCCAGTTCATCCAAACCTCAACCAAATCGAAGCTCAACACCAAACCTCAACCAAATCGAAGCTTAACACCAAACCTTAAAAATCCATACCAGTTCATCATCATCATCATAAACCCATACTAGAAAAATACATAAATAAATAAATAAAATTAAAAAAGGGTTCTGTATCTCCACCAAATTCAAAGAACAAACTTTCACAGGCCTCTTGCTCGGCCACCACCACCACCACCCCTTGCACCTCTCTTGTTGGGGTTAGTTTATGCTCTAAAGCTTGTAATTTGTACATGTGAATGAAATATTAATAAAAGAAGTAGTTTATTCATTATATACATCTATCTCATATATTTATATCATGTGTACTTAACATCCAAGATTGTCGGATGTAATCTCTAACTGAGTATATGAGTGTTATATATAGAGCAATTCAGTTTGAGATGAACAATCTAAAGAGTCCGTAGATAGCAAATAGAGTTGGGTACTTTATTTGTGTTAATCTACAATTGCGGTCCATTCCGTAATGTACGGTGGTCTTATCCTAGACTATTCATATGGTGATATGAGAATGTAGACACTTTATATGATGTGATTATATAGGACTGTGCCGCGATCTATATGAATCTCTCACCAAAATCCGTTACATGGTGAGATTCATATATATCGACAAATTATAGCTATATATGAGTGATCTTAATCATGAGTGTCTTATCGACTTCTTCAGGTTAGATCGTGATTTTTGATATAGCATGGGTGGGATTGGAGTTGCATTCCCGGTCAATAAATTCGTACGTTGGAATCGCGGTTTGGCTTATGGCTGGGAAGGTCTGTAAACAATAATGGAATCCACTCATTCTTGCGAGAAGTAGATAGTAGTTTCCTTAAGGGTTGATTCAGGGCTTGAACAATATGAGCGCTCTCCTTCTTCCGTAAAGGAAGTTAGGATTTATTGTTCATTAAAGAATCAATGGTACTTAATGGAAATATATAATTAGAGGGGTATAACGGACTTTATGACCTAGCTTTGATTATGAACTACTTGTGGAGGATCATACCGTATGCAATAGCTATATCGATAGACAACTGTAATTTCGGTTTGTGTAATACATCTACAGTTGCGAGAGTGCAGCCTCGGGTTTTTAGTGGAATAATTCTGAGGTTAATAATCATGAAATATTAATTAAAGAAATTAATTAATTATTTATAAGTATTATTGGAGTTCAAAACTGTGGGTCCATTTGGTCTCCTTGCTAGTCCAATTGATTAAAGGTAACAAGGGTCATAGTTGATTAATTGGATTGTCTAATTAATTGTGTTACGAAAGTGACACGTATTTATTTACGGAATAATTGAATAATGAGATTATTTAATTAATGAATTATTAATTAATTATTAATTAGAGGTTCCATTAGGTCCCCTTGCTAGCCCAATTGATTAAAGGTAACAAGGGTCACAATTGATTAATTGGATTGTCTAATTAATTGTGTCACGAAAGTGACACGTATTTATTCAGGGATTAATTGAATATAATTAAAAATCTAGTTCATTATTCAAATTCTAATCTATGTAAACAGTTTTAATAAGACTAGAATTATTTAATGTGATTTACCAAGTTTAAACTATTAAAACTAATCACATTATTAAGTCCAATTATATTAACCTAATATTAATAGGGAAAGACCTAACTAATCTAACTAATTAAACGATTTAATTAATAGACTAGTTATTAATGATAGTTACCAAGTTTTTACTCTAAAAACTAATCTCAGTATTAATTGCAAATTATGTGATTTGCTAATTTTTAATCATATTAAAAAAATTAAAACACATAATGTAAATGGCTATTACGCATGTATGAGATTTAATAAAATGCATGTGTAGGCACTACTAATCTATATGGCATGTGTATACATGACAATGCTTTAATTATCATATAATAAAAGCATACATGAATTGACCGAGTACGTTGGGTTTATCTAACTTAAAAAATTTCTAATTACAAAAATTATCCAAGGCATTCCTTGATCTTCTTGTAATTCCATAATCTTCAAGTCTTGTTTTCTGTATCCTCTGCGTCTTTCGGGCCAAAAATCAAATCCAACTTGATTTATTTGAATGGATCCATCTCATGGATTAAATCCCTTAAAGCCCAAATATTACTCTAACATTTTTTGGAAGCCCGGGATTTCTCAAAATCAGCCCAAACACACTCGTATACACGCACATGACTGCTGCATAAAACATACAACAATTGAATGTTACAGCAGTGTTGTTGCATAACACTTACGCATGTGATTGCATGGCATTGCACATAACACATAGCACTATTATTTTTGCAGCAGTGTAATTGCGCACAATTAAAAAACATGAGGTGCAATTGCGCACAATTGCATAACAATATATAATATTGTGTGCTGCACACAATTTCATATCAATATAAAATATTGTATACTGCAGCAGTGTTGCGCACAATTGCATAACCAATATAGAGAATTGTATGATGCATGTCTGCTGCACCATACGCAACAATTGCGCAGTATGCATGGCAATTGCGCACGCACACAATATTTGTGTGCAGCAGCAGTGCGTTGCGTGACAATCGCGCGTTGCTGCTCCTTCACACATGGTCTGCGCGGCTGCTGTGTTATGTCTTTCGGATCTTTGTTCTTCGTCGTATTACATCAATAAAAAAAATTACAACAAAACAACTAAAAATAAGAAATAATTATACAACCCGGAATTAATATTACATTATAAAAAAAGATTACATTTAATATCCAAAACCCTAAAACTCATTGCACCATATAATTAACGATCAATCATGCTTTAATTTTTTTTTAAACATCATACATTCAATAGATTGTGCTTACACATATATACATGCAATTAGTCAAGAACAAAGAAAGATTTATTCGAATATATCGTACTAGGGCTCTGATACCAATTGTAAGCCCCAGAGTCGCGCAGCTGAAGGAAATTAAAAATTTTAAAAATATATATATTTTAGCAACTTTAAAACCGTGTACGATATATAAGAATAAATAAAAGGTAGGATTCGAAATCATACATCAAGGTTAACTCCTTCGTTCTTTAATTCTTGAATTCCCTTTTCGATTTGTACTACCGGATATTCCTCGCCATCTCCCAGGCTCCAGCAACAATGACTTGTAATCCTAATTGGCTTGTAATTAAAAGAGAGTTACAACTGCTTGAAGAAGCTCAAAATAGGCCTGATTTAATATCTAGAGTATTTAAAGCAAAGTTAGAACCATTAAAAATTGATTTGTTCAAGACAGAAATATATGGACTGGACTTGTAGCTCGATATGTATATGTAATTGAATTTCAAAAAAGAGGTCTTCCACATATTCTCTTTTTAGTTATCCTAAAGTCGAGTTCAAAGATCATTGCACCAGAAACTTTTGATAGTATTGTAACGGTTGAACTTTTGAACAGTAAAAAAAACATACATTTATATTCAGCTATTATCAAACATATGATGCATGGTCCTTGTGGGAATTTGAACCCTAACAATGTATGCATGAAAAAAAAAAGGAAAAAGTCAAAATCATTATCCAAAAACATTTTTTGAAAAAACAACTCAACAAAAGAATTCGTATCCAAAGTATAGACGATGCGATGATGGTAAAAATGTTAAAGTAAGAGGGCATGATTTAGATAACCGTTGGGTTGTCCCATATAATCCTTATCTACTAGCAAAATTCGACTGTCATATTAATGTAGAAATATGTTCAACAATTAAAGAATTCAAATACTTGCACAAATATATATATAAAGGTCACAATCGTGTGGCTTTTCATATATTATCAGAAAATAACTTTAAAAATGTAGATGAAATTGAAAGATTTCAATCGGTTAAGGTGGATTTCTCAGCCTGAAGCTATCTGGAAATTTTTTGGTTTTATAGTGAATGAATTTTGCCCATCTATTATAACACTACAACTTCATCTTGAAAATAGACAAATTGTTAGTTTTTGAAACACAGACAATCTTACTCATGTAATAAAGGATGATTTCGGATCAAAATCTATGCTTACTGAATTTTTCAATGTTAATAGAATAAACAGTGAAGCACAGAAACTGTTATACAAAGAATTTCTAGAGCATTTTGTTTGGAACCAAAAGGATAGAATTTGGATTTCAAGGAAACAACGACATGTAATTGGTAGAGTCGTTACAAATAATCCTATTGAAGGTGAAAAATATTATTTACGATTATTATTAAACCACATTAGAAATCCAACATCATTGGAAGACCTAAAAACTACTAACGGTGTTGAAACTTCATCGTTTCGAGACGATACTTTCCTGTATAGATTGTTAGAATCTGATAATAGTTTGGAGCAATGTTTACAAGAAGCATCATTGTATCAAATGCCTTACACTTTGAGACGATTATTTGCTACTATATTAATGTATTGTAAACCAAGTAATCCTAGAATGTTATGGCAGAAATGTGAAGGTTCATTATCTGAAGATTACGATCATATAGATATGATTTCAACCGATGTCAGAACAAAAGTATTACAGAGTATTAATTCTACCATTGAATTGATGGGTTAAAACATTAATGATTATGGTTTAGTTGATTACAACATTAATTTAAATGAAGAAGAAAAAGGAATTAGAGAAATAAATGATGAATTGCAAATAGTTGTTCCTGAGCATGATATTCTTGCTATTTCATCATTAAAACCAGAACAAAAGAGTGCATATAATATAATACTAGAAAAAGTTTTCCCAGGAAAACCAAGAGCATTTTTCATTGATGGTTCTGGTGGAACTGGAAAAACATTCTTATATCGAGCAATTCTTGCTACAATTCGATCAAAAAACCTTGTAGCTCTTGCAATTGCCTTATCGAGAGTAGCTGCATCTATATTATCTAGAGGTCGAACAACACATTCACGATTTAAGATCCCATCTGAATGTAAAAGATAATATCACATGTGGTGTTAGCATATAGACTGGATTAGCTAAGCTCTTACAGGTTACAAAATTGATAATTTGGGATGAAGCACCCATGCGTAAAAGGCAAACAATAGAAGCATTAGATAAAATGATGCATGATATAAATGATAGTGGATTGCCATTTGGTGGTAAAGTAGTTGTATTTGGCAGTGATTTCCGTCAGGTTTTGCTTGTAGTTCCAAAAGCTACAAAAGAAGAGACAATTAATGCAAGTTTGGTGAACTCTTATTTATGGCCAATGTTAGAAAAAATAAGACTCAACGAAAATATGAGAGCTAGACTTGATCCATTGTTTTGTGAGTACTTATTACGAATTGGTGATGGAACAGAGAAAAGCAATGGTGACAAAAAAATTAAACTGTCTACTATTATGATCATACCTTATGAAAATGAGAATACATCTATACATGCTTTAATCAATGTCGTATTTCCTAGCATCTATGATTATTCTAATAATTTAGATTTTATGATAAATCGAGCAATATTAACACCAACAAATGATTGTGTTGATGAAATCAACGCTTTATTCATACAACAATTTCCAGGTGACGCTATAAAGTATTTTAACTTTGATGAAACCTTGGACAAATCTAAACAAAGTTTGCAAGAAGATTTTTTGAATATACTGATATCAAATGGACTTCCTCCTCATGAATTAATATCGAAACCATGCTATCCTATAATGTTACTTAGAAATATTAATCCATCAGAATGATTATGCAACAGTACTAGATTGATCTATTATCAATTTGAATTAAATGTTATTGATGTAGAAATTGCAGTCGGCTATTATCGTGGAAAAAAAGTCTTTTTGCCGAGAATTCCATTCGTACCCGTTGAAAATAAAAAACATTTGTTTTCATTCAGAAGAACCCAATTCCCGAATCGTCTAAGCTTTGCTATGACAATAAATAAAGCCCAATGCCAAACTTTGGATTATGTTGGCATATATCTACCTCATCCTTTTTTTCGCATGGACAATTATATTTTACATTATCGAGAGCAAAAACAGCAAATTCAATCAAAATTCTTGTTAAACCTACTGGTGTTGAAACTTTGGATGATATAACTACTTAGACGACGGTTTATAAAGAGATATTTAAATTGTCAGCTTTACATGAGAGTACTAAACAGATTTAGGCAAGTCGCATTTGGATGTAAAAAGATCAGTATAGTTTTATTCTTTCTATATAAATGATACATTTATATCTTTCTTTAACTTTATTTATATAAATGTATTCACTTTTGTAATAATTTTTCTTACATTGGTATTTATAATGATATATATTTTAACTATAGAACTATTTACATGTACTTTCTTTTTATTATACAGCTCAAAAAATGGCGAAACAATTTATGTTTATCAAAGACGTTTTTCCAATGACCAAAGGATGGACAGTCAAAGTATCAGTTACTGAGAAGACAATGTCCCGGGAATCACAACATAGCTCAAACAGATATCAGAGGTTGATCTTAATTGATTCTGAGGTAAAAATGCGCATATATAAATATATATATATATATATATATATATTTATATATAAACAACTTTCATTATTTCCTTTTTTTTCCCATTAAGGTTTATTTTTTTGTTTACTTAATTTCTCCCATCAGTCA
Organism: Dipteronia sinensis; assembly: GCA_033220585.1. NCBI lineage: Eukaryota > Viridiplantae > Streptophyta > Magnoliopsida > Sapindales > Sapindaceae > Dipteronia > Dipteronia sinensis. Next base: position 28,470,355 of record CM065644.1, on the reverse strand, counting down.
AGTCTTGTTTGTAGCCAAGAGAAATTGAGTATGGTTATCCAATACTTTGAAAATATTTGTGTTATATTATTTATTCTCTCTCTCTCGAGATTAGATTTTATGTTTGAATTTTAGATTATTCGTATTTTTAGTATGAATTTATACTGTAATTAGTGTAATTTATGAGCAAATCAGATTTTTATCAAGTCTTTTTTTTTGGGAGATGCTTTGATATTCAAATGGTTGAATGAATAATGTAATTGAGAGTTTTTTTTTTGTAGATTTGGTTGTAAACCGGATTTGAAACGGTTACATTTGCAAGAGTTCTTTTGTAGATTTGGTTGTAAACTGGATCTGAAACGGTTACATTTGCAAATTTGGGATATTGTTCGTCTGTTTGAGTTCTACTTGAAAGCCTTCATTTTTGGATTGATTCTTCATGTTGTGAACCGGTAGATGTAAAAAGAATCTTGCATCAAGATTCTGAGGCTTAGATTTCCAATCAACCAATTTTCACTGCATATCAATATTTAAAATTCTGTGAGTTTCAACTGAATATGTTTATGATGTTTGTTAAATTTTACTTCACTTGAGAGTGAAATAGGTTGATTTTTATGAAATTTATATAATTGGACTGCTTCAATTGTGTACTTGACAACTGTGTAGAAAAATTGTGTATTTTTTTCCATTTGGTTGAATCCTTATTGTAAAGGGGGTTTTCATTCTCTCTCTCTCTCTCTCGATTAGATTTTATCTCTTTCTCATTCTGTACATTCTTTCAAACTTTCTGATCATTATAAAATCAACTTAAGCTTTACGTCGCTCTCTGTTTGGTATTCTCTGTATTGTGTTTTCTCACTCACTCAAATGTTTGAATTTTATATTATTCGTAGTTTTTAGTATGAATTTATACTCTAATTAGTGTAATTTATGAGCAGATCAGATTTTTATCAAGTTTCTTGTTTTTTTTGGAGATGCTTTGATATTCAAATGCTAGAATGAGTAATGTAATTGAGAGTTCTTTTGTAGATTTAATTATAAACTGGATCTGAAACGGTTACATTTGTAAATTTGGGATATTGTTCGTTTGTTTTAATTCTACATGAAACCCTTCTTTAAAGAAAATGGTTTCTCTTATGTATCTATTTTTGGTTTGATTCTTCATATTGTGAATCAGTAGATGTAAAAAGAATCTTGTATCAAGATTCTGAGGCTTAGATTTCCAATCAACCAATTTTCGCTCTATATCAATATTTATATTTCAGTGAATTTCAGCTGAATATGTTTATGATGTCGGTTAAATTTTACCTTGCTTTAGAGTAAAAATAGGTTGATTTTTATGAAATTTTAAGTAGTTTTGATTGCTTCGATTGTATGCTTGACAACTGTGTAGAGAAATTGTGTATTTTTTCCACGTGGTTGAATCCTCATTGTAAAAGGGGTTTTCATTCTCTCTCTCGATTAGATTTTATCTCTTTCTCATTTCGTATATTCTTTCAACTTTTCTGATTATTATGAAATCAACTTAAGCTTTACATCGCTCTTTGTTTGGTATTCTCTATATTGTATTTTTCTCACTCACCGAAATGTTTGAATTTTAAATTATTCATAATTTTTAGTATGAATTTATATTCTAATTAGTGTAATTTATGAGCAGATCGGATTTTATTAGTGTAATTTTGATTTTCAGTTAAAAATAAAAATAAATGAGAAGGTGTTTTTGGTATTAGATGGGGTATCTTTATAAACCGGAAATTTTTAAAAATTACTAACGGGCTGCACAAACAATTTTAAAGGTGTGTAAAAAGGCGAATGTAATTTACTTAACTATAAACAATTTGAGTTTGGTTGCATTGATTAAGAATAATTTTAGGCAATTAAAGCAATGAAATCTAATGATATACATGCAAGACAACGATATATATTTATCATTGCGCACCGAAGAGAAAAGTTTCCTATATATAGTTTTAATGATGAGATTGCTTCCCTAACAAGAAAAAGAAAGGAAGATAACTAATTTAGGAAACTATTTAATGATGAGATTAGGTAATTCAAAACTATTTCCTCGATATTACATGAACAGCAAATCTACATTCAGCTCTGCACTTGTTTTCATTTTAAGTGTTACAAGTGGAAACCTAACACTAAAACAGAGGAAAACAAAGAGATTGTAAGTAAATAAAGTGGAATATTACCAAATCATCTTGGAAATTCCTTTCTTTATTACAATAGAGAAGATAAATAATCTTTATTAATTCTAACATTAACATAAACAAGAGCTAGCAGCTTTGATAATCAGTAGGTTTAGCCTCAGCATTGTGATGACTGCAGTACAAACAAGGGTGTTGATGGAACCTTTTTTCTTCCAAAACCTTCCTAGCCATCATCACAACTTGTATATCGCTCAATGCCCCAGAATTCTCCTTCAACACTCTCTTCACCACATCACTGAAGGCTCCGTAGGCCTTTCCTCCTGTACCCTCCACCGGATTCATATCCGCACAGACGTTTCATTGGCTTGGCACCCACTCAATAGAATCCCGTGATGAGATTGAAATCAGTAGGCACAATAGCTTCGTCCAGGTTTCATAGATGGAATCCTGGTTCCATGTCCACCATATTGGAAAAACAGAACAGCACCCGCTTCAGCGCAGCCTTAATATTTGCACCTGTAGGCATCATCAGTCAGGAGTTCCATTCCGCTCGGCTCGAACCCGAACCGCTTGATCAGTAGCAACCACATCGTTAATGCAACCATGCAACTCCTTTTTGGTGTTTGGATAACTGCATCCAACTAGAACTGCCCTTCTTTGCTTTCCCTTCTCCATTTAATTTCCAGACAAGTTTTTGATATATTTCGGAGGCTTTTATAGTTTGCTAAGACTTAAGAGTATGACATTAATTATTTCCCTTGCAAGTTAGTTCAACTTATGCTTTGGAGTTTGGACTACGTAATAATTGGCTTTGACACTGCATATACACTTCTATCAATTATCAATTATCTGCAAAGAAATAAATATTGGTGCTCGTGTTTGACATTACGTTAAGAGAGGATAGATGAGAATTCAAAATCAAAATAAATTTACAAAGATCGATATGCTTATAAATCAAAGTAAATACATTAATCATCATAGACTTATGTTTTGTGGACAAATACTGATAGATTACAAGGATCGATCTTGCTCATTACAGCATCAAAGAGGGGTTTATACTCCGCGAGCTTACAAGGTGATGACTAACTAGCAATCTAGAAGCATTTGCAAAGTGATATGAACATGCTCAGAACCCTTAATTTGCTGAGTTTCAATTTTTAAATGGAAATAGCCTATTTTTCTGTTGAATATATACCTTGGATTCCAGGACTGTTAATAACAGCTACTAAACCAGATTTATAGCTTATTATTCATAAACAGAGCTGTCCTTGAGCAACCCTTGAAATATCTTGACTCAACAAAATCTGAATCCTAATGAGTTCTTACAATCTCTGCTAATTGAGACCAGTTGATAAACATAATAAGAAAGAAAGATGAGAGAAGATCAATTTATCTTTAAGATTTGATAATAATCTTATACTTTCGTTACCCAGACTTCTTTGTCCACCACTATAAAATAAAAACCAAGTACAATAGATGAAAAACTTACTTGAAATATTCATAGCTTTTTATTAATAATGCTTTGATTACAAATGGAGGGAAAATTACAACTCACGAAGCTAAGAATTCTCATACTATCTCCCTGAGTTGTAATTTTGACATTGAGGATATGAAACGCAAGGATGAAGCCGAAAAACCAACAGCAAACTGCCTCTAAACAATAAGTAATAAGTGCAGAGAGAACAAAAAAATCAATATCAACACAACCGGCCTCTAAGCAAAAACATTTCTTTATTGTACTTTTAAAATGAATGAACTCATTTTCCTTATTCTATTAATTCAATTGTAAATTTTTAGCGTATCCAGATTTTTTTCAGTCTCAAATACTTAACGAACCCCTAGCCCTTTCTCTTTTCTCTCCCATCCCCCCTCTTACTTTGTTATGATACAGGGGAAAGGATAAGCACTAATCAAGAGATTAGCTTACCTGCTTTGATACATATATTACAACAAACACAAACTTATTTTTGTCAAGAAACTTCAGCCTCTTCGGATTTCATGCTTCGCCTGTGTGTCATGTTAGGGCTTGAGTATTCCAAACCACTATCAGATGATGTAATGTTAGATGATACTGATGACTCAGCCTGAGACTGCTGTGGTCTTGGAGCTTCGGGAGTTGGATGCCCTTGAGCCTCTTCAGCAAGTCGCTTAAGAAGGTTCATAACAGTGGGGAGAAACCTTGATGAAATGGAGATTAGGCCAGCCAGCTGGAAACACACCAAATCATAAATGTGACTCAATATCTAGCTCTTCTTTGCAACATGGGCAGGGTAAGAAAATTAAACATTTACACTTCTAAACCCGAACCGCTGATTAACAAGGAACATGGGATACTAAATTCTTACACCTTTTTACCAATTTCACTCCCGTCTCACTGAAGTCCAAGTCTTATGAAGGAAGCTTTAATTAAGCTCATAAAACATTTTTCAGCTTTAGTGCCTTCTGAGAATGCTATAAGTAAGATGTAAATGCACATGCAAACTATTTACCACCGGTAAATTGGTGTAATATGGAAATTTTTTAGACAATAAAATCTAAGAAAAGATGTGTGAAGCCAAAATTTAAGGGGACAACAGTAAATGTTAATGTGCTCGACCAATAATAAAGACATCATAGCTATCATGAACTGTTATGTAAACTTGCAAAGCTACATAATTTAAACATGCATGAGCAGTGTGTAAAATTGTAGAAACGAACTCCCTAAGAAAGATATAAGAGAAAAAAATAATAGAAATAAAATAAGTAAAGGAGTCATGTGAACATTAATGTACTGAAGCAACCAACAAGAAAGTAGCAAAGAACTTATGCTTTTGATAAGATGTGGCCATGCAGGGTGTCTGTATACTATAGCAGTGGAAAATTTTTTCATCTTTCAACATAAGCGTATATGTATAAACAAGAAACTAAGCTCTCTTTTGTACTCACAGTGCCATGTCGAAACTCCCCTGAGATGTCCATTTGTACCCATAAGGCTTTCGAAATTAAATATGCAATAAATATGACCATGAGGTAAAGTGGATTCCTGTTGCATTTGCAGAGAAACATAAAAATAAAATAAACTGATTAACTTGAAGGGAGAAGAGAAAAAGAGAGAGATACAGCTATCAAAATTATTATGAACTAAACAAAGTGATGCCTTTGGTTAGGCTGTATTACTTTAAGAGGAGCATGAACTCGTTAAAACCAAGGACAACCATTGCCACAATTGCCCATGGAGGAGGTAACCAGTTGTTACTCCGCTTGTGAGCCTCCTACAGGAAAACAAATAGCTTCATACATGAGAGGTGCTCAAATGCATAAGAAAAAAATGGACCATTATTTAGAACGACTCTCTAAAATGATCAAACTGCTAGCGAGAAAACCTTTAGAAAAAGAACAGCAGACACTGAAATTAACAGAAGGCATTTTTACATCATCACAGCAAGAGCTATTATTGCTTACTCTGATAAAAAATAGGCTCACATGGAAGATAGACCATAATGTCTATAGCAGAATTGTGCATAATTACTTGAGAATATATATATATATATATATATATATATATATATGCAACATACATAACAAAGGTCCAATACGCTTCATTTTATTTATCAAATGGCTATCCTTTTGGGGTTTTTAGTCTCTTTTTTATTTTCAGTTCGGCAATGGTTATCCTCTGGATTCATGACAAGAACCAAACTCAATACTGTTTAATGCAATGTTGTCAGAACTACAATTATAAAAACTACTGTTCTATAGCACTATATCCCACAGCTGAGATCAACAGTAAGATTTGGACAATGATCTTGAACAGTGAATGCGTATTTGGGTTTCAACAAATTTCAGCAGTTGTCTGCACCTACTTGTCACTTCCAAAATTATCAGTTTCTACTTTCTAGGGGTTGATGCTTTTGTATTCATGTTATTTGAAATGTCAAGTACTTTTTTTTTTGTCTTTTCTTTTCTTTCTTTCCTTCAGCATCAAAACTAATATTTATAATAATAATATTATGTTCAGAAGTCACATTAGAAAAGCTGCACATGACATAAAATCTGCACTCAAGAGTATTCTGGGTTAATGAAAATACAATTCAACCTCAACAACTCCAGCAAATAGAAAAAAAAAATCCAGCCATTGCCATTTACATTTTGTAACTACTTGCCTCTGCATGCCGACCCAGCAAATATAAAAAACATCCAATCATTGCCGATTACATTTGTGACTACATGCCAAATTTCATGGTTCCAATTCTGACAACTATGATGCAATCATGCAGAACTCAAAATATTGCAGTGACATATAATATCAAAAAAAAACTTGCTTGAAAGACTTAAGTGGAGTTTGTTTTTTTATCTAAAATATTAATAGTGCTTCATTTAATTAAATACTTAATAGGTCTTAATCCTTAAGACTTTTTAACTTGTTTGTTAATTTCTTTGAATAATTTCACTCAAATATTAAGTGATTTGGTTTTACTATTATGCCCATTATTTTAAGTATTTTCATTTTATTATTAACTTTTTTTTAAAATATAATGTTATATATATATATATATATATATATTTAAAGGCAATAAAGGAGTTTGTCGGTTTCTCAAGAGGAGGCCGCCGGCCTTCGTCATCCCGATTGGAGGAGGCCAAGTGGCCTCCGTTGAAGGAATCGGAGGAGGAACGGCCTCTTCCCATCAATCGAGAAAAGGCCAGCCAACCTCCTCTGGTCAATACCCAGAGAGGCAGCGGAGGAGCCTCCTCCCATGGTGGAAGGTTAGGGTAAGGGTGTAATGGAATAGGGGATTTTTTGATGAATAGACTATTTTTGGTAATAATTCAATTGTATGAGGTTATTTTAGGAAATTAGTGTTAGTGTTAATTATCACTTAATGATTAAGTGGAATGTCAACAAAAATTAGCTTTTTAATTGAAGAAGTTTTTAACTTAATTTAAGATTTAAGTTAAAAAAAAACAATTAAAAGCCACTTGATTTAAGTGCTAGACCAAATTAGGTCACCGGCCTCCATCGTCCAAATTGGAGGAGGCACGTTTAAGGAATGAGAGGAGGAAAGGCCTCCTCCCATCAACCGAGAGGAGGCCAGCCAGCCTCCTCCTATAAAATGCTAGGAGGCTGGCCAACCTCCTCCTGTCATGACCTAGAGAGGCGGTGGCATGCCTCCTCCTATGGTGGATCCAATTTTAGGTTTGGGTAAGGTGTAATGGAATTAGGGATTTTTCAATGAATCGGGTATTTTTGGTAATAATTCAATTGTTTGAGGTTATTTAGGAAAATTAGTGTCAATGGTTAATTATCATTTGATGATCAAGTGAAATGTCAACAAAAATTAGCCTTTTAATTTAAGAAGTTTTTAACTTAATTTAAGATTTAAGTAAAAAAAAAAACAATTAAAAGCCACTTGATTTAAGTGCTAGACCAAATTAAGACTTAAGTGGTGAAAAACAAACAACCCTTAGCAAAATTTATAAACCTAACTTAATCTTCAGAGAATTCAAATAGGTATGTAAGATTAAAAAGGCAGGGATGAGCTGAACTTTTTCCAATTCTATTATTATCTTTATCGTTTTGACAAGAAACATAAAACTTGTATTACTATCGAAAGCTTAAATTCCAAAAGTTATTATATAATACAACCAACTTAAAAGAGCAAGGACAAAAACCTTATATGCATGCAAAGTATAATCAATTGTTTCACAATGGCACATAAATTCGAAGGTCTGCTAATGATTAATTGAAAACTTTTCTTATCAAGACTAAATAATTTTAAATACAATGCCAGATAAAAGTATCTGAAAGAATGAACTTATTTCAGCAAATGTAAATATTACAAACAAGAAATGTATAATAATGTACCTGTGCTGAGACAGCTTGAGTGACTGTATACTCAGTTTCTGCTTTAAATTGTCTCCACAAGGACTTACATTGCACTGGAGTTATCAGTGTATCTTTCCGAGAAACCTAACCAATATTTCAGTATTTATGAGATTTACGATAACAAGTTATTATACTACAAAGGGGACTGCCAGCAAAAAAACTACCTCTTCCCAAGTGCTTGAAGCAAGAGGGTCCGCAGAAGTTCCTACGCTCCTATCTCGAGAAGATGAAACTGTGAGAGTTCCATCCATGAGAGAGGAAACCAGTACAGTTTCAATCTTATCAGGCTTCTCGTCCAACCGTATGGCAGCCATAACAGATAAAAGCCTTAATGACTGCAAAAAAATAATAGTAAAAACACATCAGATAATACCACAGTGTGAAGCTGGTAATTGAACTCCTTTTAATTAAAAATCCTCAAAAATCATATATTACCGCCGAGTGAGCATCCTTCATAATTTTCCTTATGTCTTCTTTTCCAGTCCAAACCCTTGGCATTGAATCATTGTCATGATTGAAGACTGCCGAGAATCTGAAATATGTTTACATGGCATAAAGCAACAGATATGATTTTTTCAATAGTTTCAAAGATAATTTATTAAAAATGTAATATACTTAAATGCTCCGATCATTATTCTACCTTTCCTTCATGCGAATGAGAACTTTTCCAGATTCTTCTCTTGCTTTTTTCTCCACCACATTTCTTGCATAGCTCCTAAAGTTTTGCACCATTGTGTCAACGGTAGATCGGTCTAACTCAAAACCAGCAATGGCAGTTGAAAAATCTAGTACAGCAGCTTCAGACTCACGTTTAAGAAGCCTTCTAATTGAAGACCAGGTGTCTTCACTACCAACTTCAAATAGGGATTCTACAGGTGCAATAAGTGCTTCAGCAAGCTTTTTCTGCACATCAATGGGGCATTCATCACTCAGTCATCCAAAAAAACAATCACTAGTGCTTCAGCAATACATGTGAATATGTAATTTTAAACAGTAAAATTAACTAATTAAAAAAAATAGTATAATTAACTAAAAAAAACAATCACGAATTGTTCTGTTGGCCAAGAATATAACCACCTCATAGTTGGCTATTATTTCAGCAAGCTTTGCACTGCGAACAGATGATGCATGTGCATCAATATCACGGCTAAGTTTTTCATGAACTTTGGAAGCATCCCAATTAGCCTGTCGAATGGCAGCATCTAAAAGAGGGGTAAAATAGAGGTCAGTTAATGAAAGCAAGTGAAGCAGTGTATAACAGAAGCAAAAACTATGTTCCAATAAAATATGACTCTTAAAAAGGTAAAAGCAAAGCTTGAACCAGTAGTTTTTTGTGTCTGTATATACGGGGAGAATCGACACCCCTAATTTTCACACAATTTTTAGACTTATGATCTCAGTACACTTTTAACGGCTGAAATTTCATGTGACATGTGTAATTAACACAAATGGAGAATAACAGACGATGTAATCTCATCTATTGAAAGTGCTTTTCCTCTAATTGTTTTTCTACAATCTCTCTGAACCCTACGATACACGACCTCAAAACTCATAAGACCATGCAAATAAGTGTGATAGCTTAAATCAGCAACAATAACAACTAAATTTGGAAGCAGCAGCCAGTCAAATTTGACCAATAAAAGAATATTCACATACCTCATAAGTAAGTGCATACAAGTTACACAATTATGTATTGGTACGAAACTACATAAATTTCCTTACCTGCACATCCTTGGTCAAACTCGAGCATACAGGATTGGGTACAACTACTCACAGAAGCAGCAAATCCTTCCCCTTTGTTTAGTAATTGTTCCAATCTAGTCTTAAAACTTTCGAATGCTTTAGAACGCAGATGACCCAACATGGCACTATACAGAGGGTGCACAAACTGGACAAAAAGGCAATGATAATAAATGACATTAACATTTTCTTTATTTATAGAAGAATAAATGAGATAAACATGGATGTAAACATTTTCTTTATTTATTGAACATGCTTCAAGACACTTCTATTTAAATTCAATAACTTTTTCCATTCCAAAGATAAATTATCCATTCTCAAACACTAAGTGGAACTCATATCAGATAGCATAAAAGGGTAGAAACTGTGTCTACATATGTTCGAACAATTTAAAGGAACCTCTGAGAACATAAACCATAGGGAATCATAAAATTGGCCAATTTTCCAGGACAAGTCCCATGCACATGCATGACAAGTTGACAACTGGATAAAAGTTCTTTTTTTCCAACAACAAAATTAAATAATATACTTATGAGTAGGAGTAGCCTTACATCCAATGCTTTTGATTCTAACTGGCGTCGTTTTGCATTTCTCACACCTTCATCGAAGTAGATAGCCTCCGAGTCATATCTGTGAAAACAATAAATTTTAAATTTTAAAACCAAGAATAAAGCTACAAATGCAAGCTGAACCAAGAACACATTCCACAACTATCAATATAAGACATTAATATAACTAAGGATATTAACTTCGGGTAAAATATCATATCTAGAAGTTTCTCTCTTTTTATTTTCTGTCGGTGTGTGCGTGTCTATGTAAAGAATAGTGAACACCTTCTAGCTAAAACTTCCTTTTTAACTCTTTTTCATAAATCATAAGAAATAAAATTCATTCTGCATCTTATAAGTTTAAAATAATAGTTTAGAACCTATTAGTCTCACAATAGCTGAAAATTGACATATCAGATATAGTAATGCACTTACTCTGAAAAATAGGTATCTAGTACAGCACTAAGCTTTTTCCCAAAACCTGGGACAGGACCTGCTTGAACAGCTTCTTCCAACGCCAACCAACCCTAAAACAAATCAATTAAGTTTCTGCCTATCAAAGAATTTTTCAATCAAACACCAACTCCAAAGGAATATAATGCGAAAAGTACCTCATCCACTGACAAAAGGCGAAGCTTCTCATTGGCGATCTCTTCACACCGAACAGTAGCAACCATTACCTGATTAAATTAACAAAACTAAAATTTTAAGAAAACTGCATAGATAAATTTAAAAACCAAGAGAATATTCAAAAATGAATAGGAAAAGTATAAAACCTTATGAGCAGGAAGATCCAGGTCCTTGTTTTCCCTAATCACTTTCCAGATCTGCTGTGCACTAAAAGAAAATCCTGAAGCAGGAACAACTCCCCGTCTATCACCAGCAAGTCCTCCCGGAGAGATAGAATGAAAAAACCGCTGTCTGAGTTCAGCAACCTGTATAATATGTCATGTAAGATTGTTGACCTGTACGTACCAGTTCTAAACTATTTATTTCACGAAAGTTGAATAGTATTTATTTGGCCATGAGGCCATAATGTCAATGAATTCAAACTCCAATAATTTGGGTAAATATATCTACAACACTCTCGAGAAGTCAAAAGTTAAATTAGAGAAGGCCAGCCCATATAAATATTAAGGGTCGTGTAACTCGTGTTAACCTGTGCTCTTAGGATACAAAATAACAACCACTTTATTGCTATAAAAGGAAAATAAACACTGCTTTTATTGTAACAAGACAATAAATACGGTTATTGATATGTGTTTTTATTTCTCTTGATAGAAATAAAGTGGTCGTTAACATGTGCCCTTGCCCTTAGGGCACAGGTTAACACTACCCAAATATTAAATACAGGCAACAAGAAACTTTTTTTTTTTAAACTGACATGGATACCTGCTGTTTAAATTGCTCCTCCTTCTCTTCATAGCTAGATAAACCAGTGACCTCCACCTTCATGTCAAAATTAAGAATCAGAACATTCTTATATAAATAATAATAAAATGCTTACGGGAAAAAAAATTAAGAAAAAGAATGAAACATTATTTTCTTACATTAAAAAATTCACTAAGAGGAGTATTTTTATGGGCCTCGGGTTTAGGAACTACATCCCATATCTGCAGAAATCAACACGAATAAAAATGCTTAACAAATAAATAAAGAACAAAAAGAATGAATAAATTCAAATATGAGAAAACATGAATTTTTACCTTCTCAATATCTTCTCTTAGAATGGGCTCTAAATAATCAATCGGAGTCTACAAAGACAGTCACGAATAAGACAAAGATTCACATACAGAAGAAAAGGGTCCCTTCAACATAAGAAATGGTAAAAGAAAATTTAAAGATTGCTGACCTTTGATTTATCACGTATAACAAACAGAAGAGTTGTTTTCCGGGGGCTAAATAAACGCGTCATAACCTATGCACAGTGAAAAAACCTGACTATTATATACAAGAAACCAACTATAACACATTCACTCACCACAGACAACTTGGCAGAGTACCTGAAAAACCGTTTTCAAAAGAGGTTTATTGGCAGCCTGCTCCCGACCAATATCATGGCACCACCTACATTGGATATTGGATTAATATGAGCTGACACTTAAAAGTTCGAGTGTTTCTGTCAGTATCCTAGCCTTCAAGTTCATCTCACATTCTCACTAATTACATGTAAGAAACTCTAGAATACAGGTTGTTTGTAAAGGGTCTGAATTGGTTCAAAGAAAACCGAACACAATCATTTAAATGCATTCATGAAAAAGAAAATCAGTAAACAGAAAAAATAAGATGAGTTGTAGATTTTACTAATGCTCTGTTTTCTTAAAGATGGAAAGTAAGATATGGATTATCAAAATTATCTTGATTTAGCACTTTTCAGACATCAAATAGACTAATATGATATTGGTTCATGAAATAAACTTAATACTACCTATTGTCTGTATAGTTAAAATTCCAATCCTAAAAGAAAAAAGAGGCCAAGAGCTGAGTGATAACGCGCCATATAGGCCCACAGACCGGCAAAGGCTACATTTTGAAAACCTTAAGCACCACAGACAATGACCAGGGGTAGAAGAACCTAGAACTTGATAAATATGTAGACCTAGAATTTTACATATATAGCCAAGAATATCTAAATCTTCACATTTCATTTATAAGAGTCACCTCTCAACAATCTATATCATCTTTAATTTATTTTAGCTGAAAGCCTGATTAGACTGAGGCCATGCACTTTTTGAAGGCAAGCTTGTACTCTCCAACCCACCATTCCTAGGCTAGATTTCTGCCTTTCCATTGCTAACACATTTTGTGGCTATAGAGATAGTATCGAACAAACTCACATGTTTATCAATACGATATCAGCAATCGCCAAAGCAAACAGAGCACTTTGTTTCTCAAATACAGTGTCATCCTGAAAATAACAAGTTTTTAAGACAAACTAGATGAGTGGTGAATTCTCAAAGTTATGATTTAAATTATGAGAGAGAGAGAGAGATATAAACTAAAAGTTTATAATAAACTATAAACTACCTAATCACACCAAATGGTATTAGGCTATAGATATCATAGATGTTCAAGGACCCATCCGACTTTTGAAACATAGGATGTCAAAATATGTTAGCTCGAAAGCTCTAAATGCTTTATTTTAGCAATACCAAACAATTGACGAAATTCTACTCAAGTTTGAATTAAATTCAACACTATATAATTTCAAGCACATTAAAGAAGACAAAGACAACATGCAAGAAACAAACCTAGAACTCAATTTATATGCATGGAGAAGCATATCATAAGTATTAGGACAACAAATGCATATTTTCCTAAAGCTTCAAGCAAATAAGACTGATTTTTCATTATTTTATAACCTAATAATATATGTTATATATGCTTAGGGATGGTATGGCTCAACAAACCTTAAATTGCACCTTACAACTACTTAAACTAGTTTTATCTAATGAACCTAAATTTTTTGGACCTTATCTAGATAAATGAAACTTAGAATTGTCATTTGGAATGAGGAAAATTTCAAGATGCAGTGAAATGTGCCTAATGGTAGTCTTGCACACATACCTACAGAAGACTTTGCATAGGTCAACTCAAGCCCATGGTAGACCAGTTGGAATTTAATATCTTTAATAGGTTGAGCTATGAAAGACAACTTTGCTGAATAGAAAGCCCATAATTTTGTCTTCTTGAGTATAACAAGTGTCATGGAACATGTTAAATGTTAAATTAACATCCTAGAGCACTAAATGCTTTTATTTGGTTACTTTGAAGTGTTCTATGTGAATTTTAGCCTAGATTTGCCTTCCATTTATATCAATCATATTCTTGAGCTTTAACTTGTACATTACTTTTTTGAAATAGTTTTCATTATACTATTATCATTTAAATCTAAAGTGAAATGAGTGATACTCTTGTTAAAAGGTTAAGCTGACATTTGGAAGTCAATTGGGTTGTGATGAGATATTCACCTAATATAAAAGGTTTGACTGACAGTCGTACGTCAAGACTCAATAGATTGATCTTTGGGGATTGAAGACCAGAGATAGTAGTACCTCAAGTTATATTAGCTTGGAGGCATGAACATAGACAGCATTTCCCAAACCACATAAAAACATTGTATCCGACTCTCTACCCTCTATTTTCCTTCGTAGCAATTATTACTGTCCATAATTATTTTACATTTTTACACATTCTTGAATTGTGTTTAGAGTTGAGTTTTGGTAGAAATTGCATATAGTTTTATCCATCTAGGGTTGCAATCATTTGGCTATCCAAATAAGTTTGTCTTTGAAAAATGTGATAAATGATAAACACTAATTTGATAAAAATCTGTCTAGAAAGTCTGCAAATTGTAGAAGACTCTATGAATAACTTTAAGCTCACAAAGATCAAAGTAAGAAATTAAGGATTTTGGTCTCAAAGGGTCCACAAGTCAAGGTTGATAGAATTTTTTAAGAGTAATACTAGGCTTCCCAAATTTTTTCCCAAAAAACTTACCAAATCATGTTGGCATGTGAGTTGTCAACATCTTGTAAATCATGAGTTTATGCGGTGAGAGATGTAATGTTGACAACTCACATGCCAACATGATTTGGAAAGTTTTTCGGGAAAAAATTTGGAAAGCCCGTCATTACTCATTTTTTAAAGGCCATCTAAAGAGTGAAAACTATTCCTAAAGTTCAATTTCTTGTTTGGTCTATAGCTCATAACAAGATCAAGACAAATGAAAACATCCAGAGAAGGATACTTATTGTCTTTGACTCTTTGTCCACAATGGTGTAACATCTGCAGGAGAAAGTCTGAGGACATTAATCACTTTTTTCTCCATTTTTCAGTAGCCTAGTAGCTATTAGTAGTAGCTCTAAGATAACCTGGTTTCAAAAATCATCAAACTAGGAAATCCCTTCCTTTCTATTGGTAGAGAAACTTTTGGCTCATGTATTGTTGGTGGTGGTCCGTTTTGATTGTTTCTTGCGTTATATGGATAGAAAGAACTAAAAGATCTTTTCACGATTTCAAGGAGAGAATTAAAACCTCTATAGGATAAAGTCTACTTTAAATCATCATTATGGACTACCTTCTTTTTTTCTTTTACATACTTCTTTTTTCTTACTATAAATAAATAAACATTAACAGAAGAGAACATGAATTCTCCCCTTTGAAATCTTATAAAAATCCTCATGATTCTTTCCATCCAAAAATACCAATAACTAAACACAATGAAATGACCTTAGCTTTTCTCAAAACCTCCCACCACCTAGCTTCTAAAAAAGCCACAAAATATTCAATACTAATTGAGGGAATTATCCAGTTTAATCTCACTTTAGGGTGATGTTTGGTTGGTGGAAAGGAATAGATCAAGGTTAGAGATTTCATTGTTTGGTTGCAACATAGGAATCATCCATGGAAATCAATCAAATATATTTTTTTTGGGTAAAAAAAATACCCTATCTCTTCAAACTGGACAATTTTTTATACTTAATAAAATTTAAAATTAGATTAAAATATATTTCAAAAAATTAAAATCATAAACTATTATATAAAAGAATTTCATTAAAAAATATTATAGTAAATAATGAAAAAGATATAAAACATAGCAAGTTGGAAAAATGGTTCCCAACTTGGTGAAGGAAAAAGGATTCCTTTAGGAATACTAGAAAATTTATGAAAAAAAGAAGAGGTGGAATGAGGTAATTCCTTTCCACCCTCCTCTCCACCAAGCAAACACCACCTCAAAGAGTAGATTATTCCAGAGTCAAGGCTATAGGGCAATAGCGGAACATCAATTTTTGCACATAACACACCATTGAGGGGATAGAGACAATTATTAAATCTCTCGGATCCAGATACTTGTCATTTGTATTGATTTTACTGTGGGCAACTGAGCATGTAGAAATTACAACTTAGAGAGAACCTTAGCTATCCAAACTGATTCGATCCAAATTTGTATAGAAATTTTACACTTGTGTACTACACAGTTATACATTCAAATGAGTGATATTCTATTTTTTATTTTATTTTATTTTTTGGGTTTTTTTTTTCTATTTTTGTTGACCCCTGGTTCACTCAAATTCTCATATCTTGACATTTTTGTTTAACAGCATCCTTTTTTTCCTACACAGAATTTAAACATCACTATTTGAAAATGGCAAGGATTTCAGTTGTAATTTCTTTGAACATCGATAGAAACTAATATCAAGGTATGATATGACCCCTTATCTAAATTGATATCCTCATCGTTTAGAACTAAGATATTACAAAATCTACATAAATACCTTATTAAAGGTTTTTTCGATCCTTAAAACGACCAAAACATAATAACACCTTCCTCACAATGCCCTATAGTTGTGGGGTTGATAAGAAATATCGATGTATATGTGAATGTATGTAACATGAGTACTGCAATATTAATCTAAAAGTAAAACCCATTTTGAAAACTACTCATATGAACTTAAATAAGAAATCGCTACTACCATACAGAGTCAGATAACCTGTAAGAGCTACAACAAACTAGACAGACAACTTTCCTAGCAAAACAGAGCTCCATTTGTTTAATAAGTTCCACTTTAACATAGTAAGTGATACTACTACAAACTTATTACCTCGCCTCTTTCCCTCCCATCGGTTCCCTCTAAATCCATGGCAATTGTGAAAGGCTCAATTCCAACACACTTTGCCATCCAAATGCCCTTAGTGGTTTGACTCCTGCAACAAAATCGAATAACTTTTCCCATCAATTACTGAGGGAAGAGACAAATACATAAATTTAAAAAATAAAAAAAAAAACGAAAGAGCCAACCTTCCTCTGTATGCATCCATCTCCCTGAAATTGGTGTGAAAAAGATGATTCAATAGAGTACTTTTCCCTGTACACAGCACAAACAGACATGAAGCATCGAAGAAAATCAAATCAAGGACACTTCACCAAAAGAATTCAACATAAAAACTGCAGCTTAAAATAAATTGAATCTAAAGAATCAGTTGTCAAATTAAGCCAGATCGAATCAAGATACTACAACATCTACAGAAGCTTCTAGAAGAGGTGAAAAACCGAGCTTCGACCTCATCATTCATCAACAGTCGAGAATCCAACTCTGGAAGTAATGAATCAATTGGAGAAAAAGAAGAAAGTGAAGGGGGTGGAGAGACATACCGCTACTTTGAGGGCCCATGATGGCGACGACAGCGTAAGAGAGGCCACAGTTGGCGAGCTTGGTAGTGCGGACGAAGTTGTCGAGACCGGCAACATTGAATTCGCCGTCGCCGTCAATCAGTTGCGTCGAACAGCACTGATCCTCCATAACTTAGAACAAGCTAGGGTTCTTAAGACTCAACTGAAAAATAAGAGAGTAAAGCAAGTAGAGTAGAGAGGAAGCAAAACCGAAGGGAGACAGAGGTCTTCTTATATTCTTTGTATTTTGCTCTTTGTAATAACTAATAACAGAGAATGGCTTTTGACTCTTTTCTCCTCTCTCTCTCTCTGCGGTTTCCAATGATGATGATGATGATGATGATGATTATATGATCATCATATTCATATCTTTAACCTATACATTATCATTATTTACATGGCCACTAAATGATTTACTAAGCTTTCTCAACAAAATAATAATAATAAATTACAAAGCAGTTAATAGTATTAGAGAAGTTTTATTTAAATATATATATATATATATATATATATATATATATATATATAGAAAAGAATACGTGAAAGATTATCTAGATTTTTTAAGAAAATATATAATAGGATCTATCGGGTTAATAGGTTTGTCATATTAAACACTTAGGGTGCGTTTGGTACAGGGACGGGACGGGACGGGACGAGACAGGACAGGACAGTTGTTCCATATTGTGTTTGAAATACCTGGGACATAACTGTTGACTGTACTGTTATGTGTTTGGTATGACTGGAACAGAACGGGACATGACGGGACAAGAGGTTTAAATGACCATAGTGCCCTTATTGTTATTGAAAAATATTTTAATTAATAATTTTACAAGATTATTTAAGATGGATGGTTGGGATTAACTTAATAAATTTTCAGATATTTATTATTTTCCAGATTGAATCTCCATCGTCCATCAATCACCATCATGATTGATTAATTATTTCAGATATTAATGATTGATGAACGGTGGAGGGATTGGATCTCCACCAACATTCAATTAATCTAGAAACATTTTTTCTTGTTCTTAAATCTGGAAATTCCATCAAAAAATCTGGAAAATCAGATATCTTCAAATCAAAAAACAAAACAAATCAAAAAACCCAACAATAAAAAAATCAGATTTCATCCAAAATTCTGGAAAAAAAAATTGAAAACAAATCAAAACTTCTAGAAAAAAAATTGAAAACAAATAAAAAAACCTAACAATCAAAAATAGTATTTATTCAAAAATCTGGAAAAAAAATTGAAAAAAAAATAAAAATTACACAACAATCATCGTCAACATCTGATTTTCCAGAAATATTCATTATCATCAACCCTAATTTGTTTTTTCCAGAAATCATTCATGATTTTCCAAAAATCATTCATGATTTTCCAGAAATCATTCATTATCATCAACCCAAAATTAAACCAATTCATTATCAAACCCACATCCACACACTGTCAACCACCACCACCACCACCAATCTCACCACCACCATCAATCAATCGTGCTGCCAACCACCACTATCAATCAATCTCACCACCACCATCAACCACCCCGAAGCCGAGAAAGAAGAAGAAGAAGAAGAGAGATAGATCTGGTCGTCGTCAATCGTGCTTCCGGTCGTCGTCGTCGTCGTCGTCATCGCTCTTCCGGTCGTCGTCGTCATCGCGCTTTCGGTCATCGTCGTCGCTTCCGGTAGTCGTCGTCGCTTCTGGTCATCGCAGGCGTCGTCGTCGTCGCTTCCGATCGTCGTTGTCGTCGTCGCTTCCGATCGTCGTCGTCGTCGTCGCTTCCGGTAGTCGTCGTCGTTGTCGCTTCCGGTCGTCGTCGTCGTTGCGGCGGTTTGGAGAGAAGAACATCGATCGGTTTGGGGTTGGAGAGAAGAGAGAAGAGAGAAGAGAGAAGAGAGGAGAGAGAGGAGAGAAAAAAATTAGGATTTTAATTTATATAGATGTAATTTTTTGAAAGTTTCAAGGGCAAAAAAGTCTTTTCCAGACTTGTCCCATGGCCATGGACAACTTGGCCGAGGGTGTAGGGTGGGACAGTTTTTTGGGATTTTTGTCCCATTCTGTCCCATCCAGTCCCACTCTAAAATCGCACCAAACTCGGGACAAGGACAAGTTGTCCCACCTTGTTCTGTCCTGTCCCGCGTAACAAACGCACCCTTAGTCTTGTTATATTTCTATAATAACGGAAAATACAAACTTTCAGAAAATAATAATAGAAAATACCTACTTCCAGGAAAAAAGTTTTTCCACTGGTATTGGTATTGGTATTGGTATCGGTAAATGTACATAACAAAATTTTAATCCTTACAAACTTGAAAAAAAATGAAAAAGAGATTTACCTCACCTAGACATGACGCTGGTTTGGTTCGAACCGGCGAACCGAACCAGAACAGGCGTTAGAAAATCGGAACCGAAACCGAAAAAATCGGTTTCGGTTCCTGAACCGGACCGGGAACCGGTTCGGTCAGTCCCGGTTTCGGTTCGCTTTAGTGAGGAACCGGCCGGTTCGAACAGGACCAAAACCGACGGTTGAGTTCCGGTTCGAACCGGCTGGTTCCTCCTTTTTAAATATATATATATATTTTAAAACCCAATTTCTTTCTCTCTCTCTCTCAAACTCTCAGACTCTCAAATCTCTCTTTCTTTCTCGCTATCTATCTTTCTCAGATCTCTCTCTCTCTCTTTCTTTCTCTATTTCTTTCTTTTCTTCTTTTCTTTCAGTCTCCGACAGTCCGACGGCCGCCGATCCCTTCGTCGGTGCGCCGATCCCTTCTTCATCCGTCGCCGATCTCGTCTTAATCGTCTCCGACAGTCTGACAGCTGATCTCTTCTTTCTCTCTTTCTCTCTCTCTTCGATCGAACTGGTGTGATGGTGTCTGGTCACTGGACACCGGTGTGTGTGTTTGTGTGATTTTGGGTTTGTGCGATTTTGTGTGATTTTGTGTGATTTTGGATTTTGGATTTTGGGTTTATGGTGGCTTGTGTGTGTGTGTGTGTGTTTGAAGACTTTGAACCAATGGATTTGTGGTGGATTTTGTGTTATTTGTGTGATTTTGGGTTGTTTTAACTGATGGATTTGTGTGTGTTTGGGTTTGACTTTACGGTGGTTCACTGGTTTGTGGTGGATTTTGTGTGATTTTGGGTTGTTTTTTTTATAGAAAAAAACGGTTCCGAACCGTGAGAACCGCCGGAACCGGGCCGGAGGTTCCGAACCTGAACAGTTGGTTCCGAACCTGAACCGGAACCGACGTCATGTCTAACCTCACCCAATTAAGATTTAAGAGTAAAATTACATATTTTTATGGTTAGTTTTGAAAACACGCCAATATTTTACACCAAAATGAACGTGACAAAAATAGAAGATAATTTGGAAGTAGAGATTGTAGTTTCTCATATAGATATTTAAATTGGTTGTGTTTGGAATAGGGGTGACAAAAATCCCCGACCCGCCCCAAACTTGCTAGGTCCCGGTCCGTTTGGGGCGGGTTTGGAGCAATAAAAATGGGTAACAGTGCAGGTTTTAGGTAAAAATTTTGACTCGGTCAGGTTACCGGATCAGATATGGGTCGGTCCCTTTTCTCCTGACCCGCCCCGTTTGACCAGTAATATATATATATATATATAATATGTATATTAAAAATATTTTTAAAATATATTTTAAATATAAAAGGTAAAATAATATATTTATTTTAAAAAAATATTTTAAATATATGTTAGGGTTTAGATTTATGTTGGCTTGATTCCATAACAAAACTCTCTTTCTTTGAAATGTTTTGTTGCTTAGGTGGTTCGTGATTGGATCAAACTTCAAAGAAGAAAAGTGTTAGGTCTTTGAGTTTTGTGTTTGCATAATTCTATATCAAAACGACATTTGCTTTGTATTGATTAGTTGTCTAGGATTTGTGGATAATCAAGCTTTAAGGAAGATTGGACAACATTCAAGCAAAGTGGTGGCTACAAGAGGAACGAAGCTAAGTTGCTTAGCAAAAGGTATATCGAGACCTCTTTCCTCTTGCAAGGCCTAGGCACACACATACATTGCATCCATATGTGTCCCTGCATAGTTGTGCATAATTTGGTTTAACACAATACACACACTTATACATGTATGCACATGCATTAGATTTAAAGTTGACAATTTCATAAATTGCATGTTCTATGACTATTTCTAGAAAATAGCATGCTTGTGTGTTCATGTTGTTAACAGAAATTTTCTTTAGGGCAAGAAATCTCAGTTAACACCTTTGAGGCCACTACCACGTAGGTGGTGGTCAAGGATGAAGGGATGTGTGACAGTTCCTAGTAAAATGGCAAGGAATATTGGTACTATTAACCACCAAAAAGAATCAAAAATACTTTCTTTATTAATAGTATGTGATATACAAATCTCTCTCAAATTGCTCTCAATTTTCTCTAGGGTGTAGTTGGGTACCCGTCGTATGCCTGTCTAAAAGTAGTCTCCTCTTTCTAAAGGCCGAAGTCCTTCTTTTATACATTGTCTTCATAGATTAAACTAATTGATTCTCCCCTTGATTTTCTCCATCCTTTCCCTCCTTATCGGACGGGATTTTACATTTAAATGTCAATGACTTTGAGTTAATTGCTGAGTTGAGAATATCTCGGTGGAGATCAATTTGTTTCCTACTTGGACTCTATTACTTGTTCTGTATGTTTGTAACGTCTTATGATATGATCCAGTGTGTCTGCAAGTTTAGCATGATCCCCCACATGGGTCGTTGAATATAGTATATATAATGTTGAGGTACATCAGATAGTGAGGTCGATTAGTGTCTTAGCCCCGATATTCAGGAGTTTAGGCTAGCCAGGAGCTAGGCATGGCCTCCCTTGATCTTTTGGAGCTAGGTGCGGCCTCCTACGGACACCCCACTATGTCAGCGAGGTATAGGCGAGCTTCTGGAGAGATTGCGAGGTAATCCCGACTTCGGGGGGATTTCCTGGTTTCAGGTTCGGTGATGCGGGCTCGATCTGACCGAGCCGGGCTCTACTCCGGGTGTTTCTGGAGCCCGCCCTTATTTTTGTGGGGCGGTATCGTAGCTCGGCTTCGGGTAACATGGTCTCCTGGTGGATGACCTCGGGCATGGAGCCAGGTTTAGAGGGTGGAAAATTTCCCTTTGGTCCCTAGCCAAATTTGGCTATTAACACATGTATTTCTTTGTTTTTGTTTATATGTTATTGAACTTGAATATGAGCTTATATAATTCCTCATTGAGTTCCGGTTGTTTCGGTTACTCATTCTTTAAGTTTCGAGTTCAAATTAGGTGGTTAAGAAACTTTCCGTGATTTTATCATGCAAGATTTTCATCCTTGATTTTCAAGTTGAATTCCATATTTTTTGTGAAATTTTTCTTGACAAATTTTGTATGTGAGGGAGTCCCGGTTGGTAATCCGAAAACGGATTTGAAATCAGAGTTGGGAGGCCGGAGAACGGTCGAAGAACAAAATGGTGCACGAGGGGAGTTGAAGGCCAAATTGGAGGGCCATTGCAACTCACCCCATGGAGGCCACGCGCCTCCACGGGAAGCAAAGGTGGCAACCTCTAATTGGTTCTTCAAATCTCTGTTGCTTCCCTCCTTTAAATACTCCATTTTCCCTCCCATTTCATTTATGTAGAAAAATTGAAAAACATCGTGCAGAAAATTTTCTCTCCAATTTTCCTAACTTTCAAACTCCATAACTTTCTCATTCGGAGTCCGAATCGAGTGATTCGAATTGAAGAAGCTTTGTCTATCAGTCCTTTATCATTTTCTCAAGAGTTTGGAGTCATTTGATTGAGTTTTCTGATAGCTACACTCATAAAAATGTGACATCACGGTTTTTCTTCAAGGTATTGATTTCTATTTTGTTCTTGATCTTCAAGTCTTCAATCACCTTGGGTTTTATTCTCATATATATGTATGTTTGATGTGTAATTATTGATTAGAGAAATGATCTCTAATAAAGCTAGTGTGAGCTTCAATTGATTAACATGTTAAGTTAGATTTTTCAAAATCTATGTTTTTACATGTTTGAGATGTTGTATTGACTATCTTGTGTGTTTATTAACATGATTTTGTTGATTGATAGTCTTTTCATATGCTAGATCTTTTTGATTGAAGATTTATTGAAATAGCATATATGATTGATGATTTAGGGATTGATTGAATTTTATTGATTATCTGGAGAATCTAAGCTTTATTATTTTGCTAGAGATTTATTTTTGATTTTATCAAATTGATTCTAGCAATTTTATATGTGTTAACTGAAATTTTACTCAGGGTGAGAAATCTCAATTAACACCCTCAAAACCACTACCACGGAGGTGGTGGTCAAGGTAGAATGTATTCTAGTCAGTGCTAGTTAAAAATGACAAAAATACTATTATCAGTACCATCAAAAGAGAATGAACAAAAAAGAACGAAAATGTTTTCTTTATTCTTATCAATGGTGTATCGTTTACAAATATCTCTCAATCGCTCTCAATCTCTCTAGGGTATAGTAGGGTGTTGTCGTATGTCTGTCGAAAAGTAGTTCCCTCTTCTCTTTTTCTTTCTTTCTATTTATACATAGTTTTGTAGGTTAAATCAACTGATTCTCCCCTTGATTTTCTCAGTCTCTCCCCTTCTTATCGGGCGGGATTTCTCATTTAAATGTCATTGACTTTGAGTTAATAGCCGAATTGAGAATATCTTGGTGGAGATCAGTTTGTTTCCTCTTTGGACTCTATTACTTGTTCTGCACGTACGTAGATATGATCTAGTGTATCTTCACAACATGATCCTTCATAGAGGTCGTTGAATATGGAATGTATGGCGAGGTAGATCAGATAGCGAGGTAGATCAGTGTCTTGGTTCCAGTATTCAGGTGCTTAACCTAGACAGGAGCTCAATCTGACCTCCCTTGATTTCTCGGTGCTTGATACGTCCCCCCTGCGGATATTCCTCTATGACAGCGGGGTTTTGGCGAGCTTCTGGAGAGGTTGCGAGGTAATCTCGACCACGGGGGAGCTTCCTGATTTCAGGTTTGGTGACGCGGGCTTGATCTGGTCGCGTCGGGCTCTACTCCGGGTGTTTCTAGAGCTCGCCTTTATTTTTGTGGGGTGGCACCGTAGCTCGATTTTAGGAAGCGTGGTCTCCTAGTGGATGACCTCGGGCCTGGAGTCAGACTAGGAGGGTGAAAAATTTCCCTTTGGTCCCTAGCCAAATTTGGCTATTAACAGAAGTCCCCTTTGAATTAAACGCCGGTGATTGAGTTTGGGGTTGGAGTCAAATTTCCTGTTTTATTTGGGAAATTTTTCCTTCTTTACCGTTACAAGAACCTTGGGGGAAATCTTCTCATTAATTGCACAAGTGACGTGGCGATAGCTGACCAGTTTATTCCCAAATTAATCTGGCTGTGTTACGACAGTTCCCGCGATTCGAGGCGATCTTAACCGAAGATTTCAACGGCCCATGCTGCTGCTCTATTGCCTATTTATACTGGGTTACTCCAATGCCTTCGTCATACCTTTCAAATTTCAAATTTTCTCAAGAAAAAACCTTTTCTCAAGCACATCTCTTTTCTCGTTCTTCATCCTCACCTACTTCATTCTACCATGTCGAAAGCCAGTCATGACTCCGTTGACTTCATTGTCGACGGTGAGGAGGTCATCAGCCTCGCCCATAGAAAATGGGTATGAAAGAGCCTAGACAGCGATGACTCTCCGCCAAATCCGCAACGTCGAAGGTCGAACATGAACGTGTCCATTGGGACCGAGTTTTCTAATCATCCCGGCCATCATCTGGATTTAGTCGATGAAGATTCTGATAGAGAGGTTGGTGGCGACGCTGCGGCCTGCGGGGGAGCGTCAAGTCCCGGCTACTGGTCCTCCTTTGGAGAGGTTTGCCCTTTACGACTTCATGGTTGTCTCTGATTCTATTGTTGATCCGAGCTCGATTGACCGTTTGAGGTCTAAGTATGGTATTTCTGACAGTGTTTCTATCTCGGTTCCTCCCAAAGGCTATGAGTTTTTCAATCCCTCAAATGGCGAGCTTCCGATTCATGTGGCGGCTCTCTAGAACGGGGTCAGGCTTCGTCTTCATCCTACACTTCGACGAGCTCTCAACGCCATCTAGCTCTCCCCTCTCCAGTTGGCGCCTGGCTTCTGGAGGCATTTGATTGGCTTTCTCATGCTGTGGAGGGAACAATGCCAGCTGAGTAATGTGACGATGGAGCCCGGAGCAAAGGAACTGGCCTACCTTTTTCAAATCGGGAGCCTCTCCGGGGCTCCCCGAGGTCAGTTCTATACGAAAGCCAAGAACAAGCTCATCTTTATCATTTCCGGGGCTTCGAAGAAAGATCCCGCCTGGAAAGAAGAGTGGATCTTGGCAAGGGGCGACTGGGGGAGCTGGATTTTTATTGGGGGCCATGAGTTCGAGGTCCCCACAGTTTTCAGCGACAAACCGTCGTGGGATCGAGATTCCCTGCCATCTAAGTCTGAAGTTGTTTTGAAGGCTATTATGGCCAGGAACTACTTGAACCTGAAGTACCCAACCGCAGAAGCCTTCGATCCCTACAGGGTGAATCAATATTTGTGGATCTCCGATGCTATTCCTCGTAAGTAACACTGAATCGTCTTACTTTGTCTTGTTGACCAGCTCAATTCTGACGTTCCCCTTTTAGTTTTTGTTGTTAAGCCAGCTTCTCACGAAGCTCAGCAACTTCGGCAAGCTCGCACTCCTCCCCCATCCATCAGACTGACACAGGGGGCTTCTCCTGCCACCTCGGAGAAAGAAGGGCTGATTGTTTAGGCCGAGATTACGCCAGCTCCTACTCCATCGCCCTCCTAGGTGAAATCCAAGATGGACTACCTTTACATCGTGGGCTTCTAAAGCGATAAACAGAGGGGCTTCCGTTTCTCGGGCAGCTGGTGTTACTACTCATGCTTCTTTCGCTCCCTCTGTTGCTACTGTTGCCCAATCTGCTCATCTAGCTGATGCTGCTGCGATCCCAACCCCCCGAGCTTTGGAGGACTTTGAAGCGGGTGTCACAAGAATTCCCCCTAGTCGCTCTCGCTCTCAGTCAAGCTCGACGGGGCAGGACGAGGTCTTGGAACAATTCATTGCATCCTGCCCGGGTGGCTGGCTCTCTCTGCAATGGCCTCGATGCCCGTTAATGTCTTGCTCACCAAGGGGTCTGCTATCTTAGCTGAGGTAATTGTTCTTTCTCTATACTACTTCTGAGACTGTTTACTTAATCGGTTTCTAACCTTGACTTTGTATCTCATAGGCCTCCAAGTTTAACGTGTCTATGGGCCACCAGGTAGCCCTCATTCGTGATCGGGCTGCCAAAGCTGAAGCCGAAGCTGAGAGAGCCATGGGTTTACTCAAGCGGGCTCAAACATTAGTGGAAGAGATGACCTCCAGCCAAGGAAAGATGGAGACCGAGCTGGCAGAGCTTCGTTGTGATTATGAGAGGACGGAGCTGTCATTTGATCAAGAAATTCTCCAGTCTACCCGGAGAGCCAAGCAGAGGGACTCTTGGAAAAACGAAGCTAAGAGGTTGGACCTCGAGAATCAGGTTTTGATTGCTCAGGTGGCCAAGCTGCAGGCTGATGCAGAGACCTCCTTTAGTGATGGATATTTCTATGCTTCCTTTCAGGTTGCAGAGGCTCTCCCTTTTCCCTTTGATCTATCCTTCATCGCCGTTTGGGATAGAGAGGAGATAATGACCAAAGCTGCTGAACTATCTCGCCCAGAAGATGGCGAAGCAGCTCCTCCTAGCCAGGCAGGTACTGGAAAGTAGCCCGTCTAGGCAGACCCCCCTCTTCCTTCTCCAGTCTTTATTACTTCAGGTCCTAGGGAGTCTTTAAGTAAGGTTTTGCCCGTGCAGTCCGAAGGGATCACCCAAAATCTGAGGAATGGACAATGAGCCTACCTGAGGGATCCTCTGGAATGGAATTGGAGATTGACAGGAGCCAGACGAGGTCTATCGCTGCTCTTCTTGATGCGGCTATCCCTCATGAGGTTATGGCAGTGATTAACGAAGTCTTGGAGGAGGATCCAGCTGATCAGCGGGAGGAACCTCTGGAGGGAGTGACAACTGGCGAGGGTAACCAAGACGGGCAACCACTTGAAGAAGGAGTCGATGGCAGGGATCAGCATGAGAGAGGAGGAGTAGGAAGGGGAAATCAAGAGGGCTCCGAAGCTACCGGTTCATGATTTGCCTATATTGCCCGGAAAGGGGGGTGGGCACCCCGCTTTAATCGTGATTAGTTTAGTTGATCTTTTTTCTTTTTCATGTATCCCGGAACAGGGGTTTGGGCTCCCTGTTTGATGACATGTAGCCTTTATCAGAGGATAGGCTCCCTTATGGTTAATAAAAGTTTAGTTATGATTTTCTTCGCATTTGTTTTGACTATTCCCGATAACGAGCTTCCATCGTGATGTATAACTCCTTGTTTTATTTCTGATCCTGACCACGAGTCAAATCTACATCTTTGATGATGATTCGTTCATACTTCAATCTGGCTTCATAGGGAACTCTTATCGAGATAATATTAATTCTGCAAACGAAACAAGTATTTATATTTAAATCCGTTTCAGGAGAGGTAGCTCGATCGAGGCATTAGGGGGGCTGTCTAGCTATTTCCTGATCTCGAAGTCTGGATGGCAACTATGCTCTTACACTCAGACCCTTCTTGGGGGTGGTAGCACGACTGAGGCATCAAGAGGGCTGTTTAGCTATTTCCCGGTCTCGAGGTCTGGATGGCAACTATGCTCTTACACTCAGACCCTTCTTGGGGGTGGTAGCCATACTAAGGCATCAGGAGGGCTGTTTAGCTGTTTCCCGGTCTCGAGTTTTGGATGGCAAATATGCTCTTACACTCAAACCCTTCTTGGGGGTGGTAGCCCGACCAAGGCATCAGGGGTAACGAGGGGGCTTCCTTGGCTAGTCCTTGGTTTCGAGGTCCTGCTGGCAACTATGCTCTTACGCTTGGACCCTTCTTGGCGGGGGGTGGTGCCCGGTCAAGGCATCGTGGCAACGAGGAGGTTTCCCCGGCTCACCTCTAGTTTTGAGGTGATGATGTCGAATTTTCCAGTCGAATATATAGATAATAAGGTTGAACATAATCAGAGATAAAGAAAAAATGCAGACTTTATTGATGATCGAGGTGTAGGACATCGTTATTAGGGATTTTATTGAAACCTAAATGGGGGTAATCTGCTTGACAGCTCTCTGCTAAAGGGTAGAATTTCCTCAAATGATCTGCGTTCCAGGTGTGGTTGATAGGTCGTCCATCCATGTCTTCGAGCTTGTAGGCTCCATTGCGAGCAACTACCTTTATCAAGTATGGCCCTTCCCAATTGGGGCCTAGGACTCCATCAGACCTTTTCTGAGTATTCGAGGTCACTTTTCTTAGCACCAGACCCCTTCTTTGAAATTTCAGGCTCTGATCTTTCGGTTGAAATACCTAGCGATCTTGCTCTGGTAGATCGCTACTTTCTCAGCTACCCGGTCTTGTTTCTCTTCTAGGAGGTCTAGGTTAGCTAGGAGCTTGACTTCGTTGCTTTCGGGTTCAAAATGCTACACCCTGAATGAGGTCAATTTATGCTCGATGGGGAGGACCGCTTCAACTTCGAAAGCCAAGGAGTAAGGTGTCTCCCCGGTAGCTGTCCTCTTTGTAGTTCGATATGCCCAGAGGACCTCGGGCAATTCTTCGGCCCATTTGCCTTTTTTCTGCTGTAGTTTCTTCTTCAGAAGTTTCTTGATAGTCTTATTGGTGGATTCCACCAGCCCATTGGTCTGAGGATGGGCTACTGAAGCGAGCCTGAGGTCGATTCCTAATCCTTTGCAGAAGTCTTTGAATCGGGCGTTGTCAAACTGCTTGCCCAGGTCGGCCACAATGATGAGAGGGGTCCCGAATCTACAAACCACGTTAGTTTTGATGAACTTGGTCGTATTCTTTTCTGATATTCGAGAAAGAGGCTCGGCCTCGACCCATCTTATGAAATAATCGATAGCCACGATAACATATTTAACTTGTCCATGAGCGGTGGGAAGTGGTCCAATTAGGTCGATCCCCCACATGGCAAAGTGGTATGTGAACTGAGAGAGGACATTCGCTCTGGTGGCAAGTGGTTCAAGTTCGAAGTCCTTTGACATGGCTCGCAAGATCGTACAAAGCTTCTTGCGTCTTGGTGGATGGTCAGCCAATAGTACCCCATACAGAGCACTTGATAAGCTAAAGCTTCTCCACCGATGTGGTTCCCGCAATCCCTAGAATGAACCTCTCTTAGCGCCCATTTAGTGTCATCAGGATGTAAACACCGAAGTAGGGGGAGGGATCTACCCCTCCTATAGAGGTACCCATCTACAAGGCAATATCAGACAGAGAGCCTTTTAATTCTTCGGGCTTGATCGGGCTCCTCTGGAAGCTTTCCCTCTAGGAGGTAGGCAACGATCAGGTCCATCCAGCAAGGCTGATGATCCAGGGAACAGATTTCTTTACTTGCGGCTATGCTTGGTAAGGAGATCACTTGAAGGGGAACTCCTCGCGGTAAGTATTGACCTTCATTTGCGACTATCTTGGCTAGAACATCCGCGAGGTGGTTTTGGTGTCGAGGCACCTGATCGATCTTGAATCCCCAGGAATTTATTTTTAAGCGACTTAGCTAGTTTTAGGTAAGTGGCCATGTTATCTCCCTTTGCCTGGTATACCCCAGACACCTGGTTAACTATAAGTAATGAATCGCTTTTGATCTGCAGGTAATCGATGGCTGCTTTCATTCCAGCTAAGAGGGCTTCGTATTCCACTTCATTATTGGTGGCTTTGAATTCGAATCTGAAGCCGTGACAAAATTTAGTCCCCTCTTTGTTTATTAAGACTACACAAGCTCCTCCATCAGCTTGCCCAGATGCTCCATCTGTATAGAGGGTCCAAGGCTTGAAATCTTCTGGCCAATTATCGATCTCGAAAATTTTCTCGGGGACCATATTCGATGCTGCAGGGTTTACTTGACCGGGGAGTGCTGAAAATTCGGCAACGAAGTCTGCCAAAGCCTGTGTTTTAATCATGGTCCTAGGCTTATACATTAAGTCGGACTGAGTGAGCTCTAGGGCCCATAAGACTAGCCTCTCAGATACGTCCGGTCTTTGTAGGAATTGGCGGAGAGGTTGGTTCGTCACCACTGCTATTGAATGAGCTTGAAAATAGGGATGGAGCTTCCTCGCCGAGGTCACTAGAGCATATGCGAGCTTTTCCAGGAGAATATAATTTTTTTCTAACTTGGTTAAAGCATGACTCACATAGTATATGGGCCTTTGAATCCCGTCACCATACTCGTTGGCCAAAGCTCCACTTACTGCAGTTTCTGAGATGGCCAGGTAGATTTGCAGTTCCTCTCCGAGATCCGGCTTGACTAATAGTGGTGGGCTTGTTAGGTATTTCTTTAAGGCTTGGAAAGCTTGCTCGCTTTTCGGGCTCCATTTCATGTTTCTCCATTGCTTGATGGCTTTAAAGAACGGGAGACACTTATCAGTGGAGCGAGAGATGAACCTGTTGAATGCTGCTACACGCCAAGTCAAGATTTGCACCTGTTTGAGTGATGTGGGGGATTCCAAGTCTAAGATAGCTTTGATTTTTTCTAGGTTAGCCTCTATGCCTCTTTCATGAACCATGAAACCTAGAAACTTCCCCGCTAATACTCCGAAAGTGCACTTGGAGGGGTTCAACCGCATCTGGTTTTCTCTTAGGATTAGAAAGGTCTTGCGAAGGTCTTCCCGATGTCCTTCAGCAGTTGGTGATTTCATGATCATGTCGTCAATGTAGACCTCCATCATCCTTCCGATCTCGGGCTTGAACAACTTGTTAACTAGCCGCTGGTATATAGCCCCCGCATTCTTCAAGCCAAACGGCATTACCATTGTAGCAATACAAACCCTACCCAGTAATGAAGCTGGTCTTATCTTGGTCAACTGGGTGCATCTTAATCTGGTTATACCCCGAGAACGCATCCATGAAACTAAGAAGTTTATTTCCGGACGTGGAGTCGACTAGCTGATCGATCTTTGGTAAAGGAAAGCTATCTTTTGGACATGCCCGATTGAGGTCGGTGTAATCGACACACATATGCCATTTCCCATTCACCTTCGTAACCATGACCACGTTGGCGATCCATTCGGGGTAGCGCATTTCTCTGATAAACCCCTGCCTTGATCAATTTGTCTACTTCTTCTTGCACCGCAGCGTTCCTCTTAGCGTTAAAGTGCCAGCTCTTCTGTTTGACGGGCTTGACTGTTGGATCTACCGCTAATCGGTGGGCGGCCAATGATATCGGGATCCCGGGCATTTCATCGTGGCTCCAAGCGAAGATGTTGCTGAATTCTCTGAGAAGCCTAATCAAGCCTTCTTTCACTTTTGGTTTGCGGGTAGCTCCGACCTTGGATGATCGTCACTTCTGATGGGTATCCCCTCTAGTCTATCTACGGGCTGCCCACTGGCCCATTCCTTGCTCTGTTATTCCTCATAAGGCATAATGGGTTCACTCTCTGGATGCTCCGCGGGCTCTATATCATCCTGGATTATCCGGGGTGCCTCTATATCCTGGATTGTTACAATCTGTACGAACTGTTTTGCTAAAGCTGTAGGATTGGTGGACACTGCGTAGCACTTCCTAGCTGCTTGTTGATCTCCGCGTACCTCTCCCACCTTGGTTCCTATTGGGAACTTCAGGACATTATGGTATATAGACAAGACTCCCTTCAAGGAAGAGAGGAATGGTCTTCCTAAGATGGCGTTGTAGGCCGATGGGGTGTCAACCACAACAAAGTCTGTCATAACATTTTGTTGGAGATGTGTGGTTCCAATGATCATTGGCAGGATCTTCGATCCCACCGGGATGACCGAATCCCTGGTAAATCCATAAAGCGGATTTGTACAGCTATTGTAACACCATTGCTTCAGGTTTAGTTTTTCCAAGGTATCTATGAAGAGGATATCTACACTACTGCCCGTATCTACGAACACGCGCTGGACCATGCAGTTGGCAATCTGTATCGTGATCACCATGGGATCATCATAAGGCTGCATGGTGTTGAAGACATCTGCTTCAGTGAAAACGATCTGTGCTGACTGGGAGGGCTCCGCCGGGCTTTGGCTGACCTTGAAGATACCCCGACCTTCTTCTACACGGGGAATCTTCCTTGCGTTGTTTTTTCTGGAATTATTTGAGGTATCAGCCAATGTGGGACCTCCGCTGATGGTGTGTATCACTTGTATCTATTGCATTAAATCGGCTTGTTCCCCCTTTCTCTTCTCCGCGTGTTCACTGATCTCGGCTTGTACCTCTCTTCCAGTTTGAATATTGTCTCTGACCTACTGCAAAAACTCAATCAAACATCCTCCCCTTATCAGGGCTTCGATCTGGTTACGCAAATTATAACATTCTGATGTGTTGTGGCCCACGTCATCATGGAAGTCGCAGTACTTGTACCGGTTCCTCTTAGTCGACGGGGGCTTTCATAGGCGAGGGCTTTTGGAGTAGCCCCTTGTCCCGTATTGCAAGGTAGACCGTTTCACGGGAGGCGTTCAGGGGAGTGTAGTAATCATACCCTTTCTCGTCTCGCATTATGGGGGCTACGGTCCTAGGAGGAGGCGAAGCTCGCAGAGGGGTTTGTCTTACTGGATATCTTTCTTGTCTGAGTTGAGCAGTGGGGAAACGATACGTTGATCTATTGGGGGGTTTGTTCTGATTTTTCTGAGCTGGCTCAGATTTTGGAGCTTCTTTTTTCTGGCACTTTGTCGTTCTCATATCATCGTGTTCCATCTTGACTTTGAGTTGTTCGTCGACCTAGACCTGCTCAAGAGCCCGGTCATAGGCCTCCTGGTAAGTCTCTGGGGGTCTCTTGAAGAAGGAACAGAAAAGCTTTCCTGCCCACAAGTTCCACCTGAAATTGGGGAGAGTCTCTTTTTCGGCAAAGACTCCCATTTGTATGACTTCTTTGTGAAAACAAGTAAATTACAATATTTGGAATACAAAAAAAAAACTTCTTTCTTAGCGAACAAGTCTTCATGCGTCCATCGTTTGAGCACCCTTTGGCTGCCTCCCATGGGCGTCTGCACCCCACAACCCCATAAAGGGCTGCCATGCGCAACCCATGGCTTCCATAGGGCTGCCGTGCGCAGCCCATTCCATAACAATTG
The DNA here is from genome assembly GCA_033220585.1 of Dipteronia sinensis. Classification (NCBI taxonomy): domain Eukaryota; kingdom Viridiplantae; phylum Streptophyta; class Magnoliopsida; order Sapindales; family Sapindaceae; genus Dipteronia; species Dipteronia sinensis. Next base: position 28,436,723 of record CM065644.1, on the reverse strand, counting down.
TGGCCGCGTGCTCATTCGTATGCACATTTGTTGCTATGGCTTGCACATGTCCCAAATTGTTCCGGTTGTTTCCAATTCTTCAAACATTCGAGTCTTCTATAATTGAATGTATTACAGAAGAATTTTAAATAATAAGATACTGCAGCAGTTTTTTTTTAATACAATATTTTTCTGCAGTATTTTTATTACAATAGCAAAATAAATAAATAAACTTAACAACTACCAAGAAGGAAATTATGGTGATGATAGGCCACCCTTCTTGTTACAATCCCAAAACAAAAAATACATTGAAATTCTAGGACCAAAATTGAGCAATAGCAATCCACATATAAAACATATATATATATATATATATATATATCCATACATTCCAATGTAAATATATATATGTGAATACCTAAAGTGTTATCTCTTTCTAAATCGTTCATATATACAATAAAAAGAAAAAGATTTACGTATATATATATATATATATATATATATATCAATTAATCAAGGGTTCAACCTAGCTCTAATACCAATTGTAGGGAAAAAACGGTTCAAAACGAGATGGAAGCGAAAAATTGGGTGGTATATTTAAAAAAAATTTCCTTTAAAACAAAGAACCTTAACCCTTGATTAATTAACATATAGTAAAAGTATCGTACCTTTTTCTCGTGACGATTGAACTAGCGTCGAATTGAATCCACAAGATCTTTCAATCCAATCACGAACGTGAATCACCTAGGAGTGTGGGCTCCCTTTCTTTAATTGTATACCTGAGGATGAAACAAACAAAATCTTTTTCTTTGTTAGTCACAATAATCCTTTAAGAGAAAACACAAGAACGTCCGGTCACTAGTGAATTATCAATCTATTTGATTGAAACTCGTGTGAACCCGATTCGATTTTGTACACAGAATCTTTTTGATGTAAAGGATACTAGTGTACTATCGATAACAAAAACGTTCCCCTTTTTTCTATACTCTTTGGCCGAATTCAATACACCCATTTCTTGAGTTAGAAGTTTTTTTTTATTCAAAAGCAAGAGAATAAAAAATTCTTTCTTAAAAAAAACTTTTTTTTCAACTACTATTCAAAAATGAATTTAAAATGATATATATATATATATATATATATATATAGGTGAAGGCCTAATCCTCACACAAGTAGGATTACTTCTTCTCCAAGTCTCCTATCAACTTTGAGTTTTAACCTTATTCCAACTCATGAGTGTATTATCAAATAATAAATTATTGAATATAAAAATTGTGACTATATCAAAAACTTCCTAATTTGACTAGATAAATAAAATACTTTTATTTATCTACTTATCAAATATAGTCTTTGATAATTATCATACTACCAACAATAGTATGACACTATGAATCATTCTCCTAGTTAGAAAAAGATTTTGACTTTTAATTAAATAATTAATTAATTAATTAATTAATTAATTTCCATTTAATTAAATAATAAAATAAAAACCATATATAAGACTAATAAATAGTCCCTTGCCACCCAAGCCAATATATAAGGGCCAATATTGTTTTTTCTATTTTATTAAATCCATTGGACCTTAATAAAAAGTCCACATGTGAACTAGACCCATTCTTACTAAAAGAAACAAATTCACATGCCTTAATACAATTCTAGATGGACCCATAAATTGGTTCGTTAGAATATATCAAGTGATCCATGCAAGTTCATGTGAATTGGGGATCTTGACGGGCTATCTAAATTTAAGCTTCAATAGACATAACCTAATCACAATTAATAGATGATTCACTTAGGTTCGATCTATTAATTTTAGTTCATTCTACTAAAAAACTAAAATTGAACTCTTAAATAAAGATATAACAAGTTAATATTTCTCATTCTTACCCTAGACAATCTTAATGGAGATAGTGTATGCTCCTGAAGAATATCAGTAATCGCCAAGAGCTCATACACCGCCTATAGCTCTCCAAGTTACCATATTTACCCATATGACCACATTTTGAACTTGGATATTTTGACTTGTCCAGAAGCCATATTTCAATAGACACTATTGAAAACTTAACGTTAAGATTTAATATCCAATACCTCAAAACATCCATATAATGATATTCTACTCTCATTTAATAAATTGAGCCACGATGTCCATATCCATAAACGAAGTCCTCTATCGATTAACAAGTGAATACCACCAAACTATCGAGGATAGACTATGCTATGTAATCGTACTCATTGATAGCTCAAAGGATAACACTTGCAACCATAAGTTCATCATTTATCTCAGGATTGAGATAGACTCTCCGATTGTCTTTAAGTGAAAACTTTTATCCATTGACGGTTCTAGATAAAGTATTTCACTATGATCTTATTCAATGCACCAAGTGTACTAGATTCTTTTGCCCTAAAGACACCACACTTTGATGATTTTAGACTCATCATAACATATTTGATCCCAATCAAATGCTAGCAAAAGAATTTACAACTTTAACAAGATAAATGCGCCCAACCTTTATCTTAAGTTGTGAATATTATTCAAGACTAACTAAAGAATTGTGTCTACCTCATACATATCCAGATGTACAAACAATTCTTCTTTTCTCATAGTCTTTTGACCTTATGATTATTTATTTTTGACAATTATAATAATTAAACTATAAATGCTATAAGATTTGTTAAACTAGAAATCACTTTATTAATATTGAAATATTATCAAATACATTATTACACTCTTGCTATTGAGCATAATCATAACAGTTGCTATATCTCTTCATTGATTGTTAAGCTTTGTGACTAAGTGGATTAGTGCACAAGCTTTTGGTCTAGAATCACTATTAAAGGCCAGTTGGGTAAAGTGAAAGGGTTAGTGACTAAGAATGGTGTGACGAGAGGTCAACCTAGGTTGTAAACTTTCATTCAAATAGTGGATTTGAGGACCGTGTGGGGCTAGAAGGATAACCCGTGAGTTTTGCTCAGTCGGAGGGTTTCTCACGTAAATCAATCTTTGTGTTTTATTGTTTTCCGCATTTTACTTTTGGATTGATTGATTGATTATATGGGGTAGCCTTATTAAAATTGACTAAGTCGAAAAGTTGGTGATATATCAACTAGAACCTATTCACCCCCCCTCTAGGTTAATGGACACACGTTTGTAGTATTTTCAATTGGTATCAGAGCGGGTTCCTAGACATACTTAGGTGATCCTTGCTCTTGTTGTGTGTGTGTCTTGCATTTTTTGTATTTTGTTTGCTGCATACATTAGCATTCATCTCATTCATACCCAAACACTATGAGTGGGAACAGAGGTGGGCATGAAGGAGCCTCTAGCATAAGACCCCTCTTGCTTACCGGGGTGAACTATGCCTCATGGAAAGGTATGATGGAATCATACATTTTCCAAATAGATGACCGAGCATGGATGGCAATAGAAGACAGCTACATACCTCCGGAAACAACTCTTGAAGACGATAGTGTTGTTCCCAAGCCAAAGTCGGAATGGTCATCTTAAGAGTTCGAAGCTTCCAAGTGGAACAATAAGGCCATGCATGCCATTCTTTGTGCAATGGATGACAATCAATACAAGTTGATTCAAACAACCAGGATTACAAAAGAGGCATGGGAGATTCTAGAGACGGCTCATGAAAGGACCGAGGTAGTCAAGGACTCCAAGCTTCAAGTTCTCCAAACACAATTAGAGCAAATTAGAATGGAGGATCATGAGTGCTCTAACGATTTTAAAGTGAAGTTGATGGACATTGTCAATCAAAGCCATTTACTAGGTGACCCTTAATCGGATAGGAGGATCAAGCAAAAGATCATGAGGTCACTTCTCGAAAGGTTCTAGTCTAAGGTGACGGCACTTGAAGAAAATAGTGACTACAAGAATGAAGCCAAGTGAAGTTATTGGAAGACTTCTAGCATATGAGTCTAAGTGGACTCCCACACTTACACCTCCAAAAAAGTAAAAAAGTATTGCGTTGAAGACCTTTAAGGTTGATAAGAAGGATGAAGACTCGAATGAAGAGATAACCCTCATGGTCAAGAGGTTCAAGAAATTCATCAAATTTGAAAAGAATGGCTTTGGGTCCAAAGGAAAGGAAATGAAGAAGAAGACTCATTTCAAGAAGGTTAAATCAAGTTAAGACAAGCCCACAAGGAAAGGGATTCAATGTTTTGAATGTGGAGGTTTTGGACACACCTCCGCGGATTGTGGCAATTTGAAGAACAAGAAGAAAGGAAAGGCAATGGTCGCCACATGGAGTGATAGTGATGACCTAGAAGAGGAAAGAGAATCCTCGGATGATGAAGACCATGTGGCATCTTCACTCAAGAGTAATAAAGCAATGGATGATGAAGAGGAAGAGAAACAAAGTGAAGATGACTCAAGTGAATGCTGACTTTACAACCCATTCAACCGATATGGATGTGGAAGGCATGGACCTTGAATGGTTTATTGAGCATTTCAAAGCTCAAGGTTGAAGATGAAGAAAGAGATTCAAATGTTAAAAGGAGAGAATCTCAAGCTATCTACCGAAGTAACTCACTTTAATGGAGAAGTGAAGATAGCAAAGAGGAATGAGGCATTGATGGAAAATGAGCTTGAAGAAGCAAGAGAGATCATTGCTAAGATGACTTCGAGCACGAAGAAACTTGACCATATGTTGGGAGTTGGCAAGAGGCCAAGTGATAAGAAAGGTCTTGGCTATGAGAAGAACAAGAAGACCTTATCCTCAAGCAAGACCGTGTTTGGCAAGAGCATGGAAATCAAAGAATCATCACCTTCATAACATCCTAGGAAGAAAATTGAACTAGGGGAGTGTTCAAATAATGTTCAAGTGAAGACCACATCAAGGGTACAAGCTCAAACTCAAGCTCAACCAATGAGATCCCATCAAGCTAACTTTCCTCAACCCAAATACCATCAAGCTAAGAAGCAATCCACACAAGGTCAAACCAAGAAGCAATCCTTTCCGATTCAACAACAAAGGAGGAAAGAACCAATCCAACACAAAAGGCAAGCACAAAGACATGGGAAATCTCCTTTGTACTCACAAAAGACTGGTATGATCTCTTATTTCATTCCTACTTGTCACTTTTGTGGTGTCGATGGTCATATTAGACCAAATTACTTCAAGTATATTGACATGTGTAGAACTAAACGCATGATTGAAAGAAGTAAGGCTAGAGCTAATATGCATGTCCCTAGGAAATCTAGAGCCAATATGTATGCTCCTAGGAAACATAGAGATAATGAGCCTAAGACCACTAGAAAAGAGAATATGTCACCTAGGTGGATTAGAAGAGATGAATACTCTTGCTATGTGGCCCAAATTGCCTTGAAGGCAAATGCTTCTAACACTTGGTATCTGGATAGTGGGTGCTCTAGGCACATGATAGGGAACAAGAGTTTTTTCGAATATCTTGTAATGGAGGATAAAGGATTTGTCACTTTTGGTGATGGATCTAAGAAGAAAGTTATAGGGAAAGGAACCGTTTCCATTCCCGATTTACCCTATTTATCAAATGCTTTATTTGTTGATGGCTTGCAAGCCAATCTTATAAGCATTTCTCATCTAAATGATGATAGACTCTCCGTCTTGTTTAACAAAAATGATCGCTCTATTTTAATGCCAAATGGACAAACCTTGCTAAAAGGAAAGAGATCTAGTGACAATTGCTATTATCTTGAAGCTAGTGCTATCTCTTATAATATGTCCAAGTGTGAGGAAGTTGAGCTATGGCCTTCAAAGACTTGGCCATATGAACTATCGAGATTTAAGGATCTTAGATAAGTTCAAGGTTGTTTGTGGCCCCCCAAAGCTTGGGAAGAAAGTCGAAGGTGTTTGTGGACCTTGTCAACAAGGAAAATAAACCAAAATCATGCACAAGAAAGGCAAGTATCTCGCCATGAAGGAGCCACTAGAGCTTTTACATATGGACCTTATGGGTCCCATGCAAACCGAGAGTCTTGGTGGCAAGAGATACGTTTTTTGTGTGTTGATGATTTCTCTAGATTTACATTGACATATTTTCTTAGAGAAAATCTGAAACTTTTGAAAAATTTAAAATGCTTTGCACTAAAATTCAAAATGAAAAGAACTCACACATTAAAAGTATTAAAAGAATTAGGAGTGACCATGGGAAGGAATTCAAAAATGCTTGTTTTGAAAGCTATTGTAATAGCTTTGGCATTTCCCATGAGTTTTTGGCACCTCGAACTCCTCAACAAAATGGGGTTGTAGAGAGGAAGAATAGGGTCTTTTAAGAGATGGCCCGTGTGATGTTGCTTAGCAACAATGTCCCTAGGAACCTTTGGGCCAAGGCTGTCAATACGGCTTGCTACATAGAAAATAGAGTCTTCTTAAGGCCCTGTACTAGGCAAACTTCCTATGAATTGTGGAAGGGATAGGAAGCCAAATGTTAGTTACTTCCACTCATTTGGAAGCAAATGCTACATACTTAATGACCGTGATCAACTTGGCAAGTTTGATGCCAAGAGTGATGAGGGAATTTTTATTGGCTATGCCCTTAATAGTAAGGCCTACCGAGTATTCAATTTGAAAACTCATAGTGTCATGGAATCATCCAATGTTGTTATATATGATTGTAGGCTTAGAATTACTAACCATGATGAGGAGGTTGATGTGGTTCATGATTCCCCATTGGAGAAATATGGTGAGACTTCTATTGATGTGAAGTCAAATCAAGATAAAGAGGTTATTCAACCTCTTGATAGAGATCCATCTTTGGACTCCAAAGAACCCACTCCATCGGTTAGACATCTCCACAATAAGAATGATATTCTTGGAGATGTGAATGAGGGTGTTAGGACTAGGCGTCAAATAGCTAATCAAATTAGCTACACTAGTTACTCCTCTCAAATTGAACCTAAAAAGGTTGATGAAGCCTTGAATGATGAGTTTTGCATTCTTGCAATGCAAGAAGAGCTAAACCAATTTGAAAGAAATGAGGTTTGGACTCTAGTTCCTAGACCCAAGAACACCAATGTCACAGGCACCAAATGGGTGTATAAGAACAAGTTAGATAAGAATGGCAACATTGTGTGCAACAAGGCTAGACTTGTAGTACAAGGATACTCTCAAATTGAGGGTGTCGACTTTGAGGAGAATTTTGCTTTGGTTGCCCGTCTTGAGTCCATAAGGCTTCTTTTATCCATATCATATGTGCACAAGTTCAAATTGCACCAAATGGATGTTAAGAGTGCCTTCCTTAATGGCTTCTTGCATGAGAAAGTGTTTGTTGAGCAACCCAAGGGGTTTGTGGATCCACACCACCCAAATCATGTCTATCGCCTCAAGAAGGCTCTATACGGGTTGAAACAAGCACCGAGGGCTTGGTATGAGCACCTCACTCAATTCCTTGTTGACAATGACTGCTCTAGGGGTAGTGTTGACAAGACCTTGTTCATCAAAAGTAACAAAGAAGAGCTACTTATAGCTCAAATCTATGTTGATGATATTGTGTTTGGCTCCACTAACAACTCAAAAGTTTAACAATATGTTGATGTGATGTCTTATGAATTTGAGATGAGTTTGGTTGGTGAGCTTAATTACTTCCTAGGTTTGCAAATTAAGCAATTGCGTGATGTGATTTTCATTTCCCAAGCTAAGTATGCAAAGAACCTAGTGAAGAAGTTTGGTCTTGAGAATGCCAAACATTGTGACACACCCATGAGTACCACTTTGAAGCTAAGCAAGGATGCTAGTGGGAAAAGTTTGGACCAAAGGCTTTGTCGTGGCATGATTGGTAGCTTACTTTACTTGATTGCAAGTAGGCCCGATATTGCCTTTAGTGTGGGTGTGTGTGCTAGGTACCAAGCGGGTCCCAAGGAGTCTCATTTGTCCCCCGTGAAGAGAATCATTCGATATGTGAATAAGACATCCAACTATAGGATATGGTACTCCTTTTGACACTAATGCTAGCTTAGTTGGCTTTAGTGATGCATATTGGGCAGGGAATTATGATGATAGGAAGAGTACATCGGGCGGTTGCTTCTTCCTAGGCAACAACTTGGTCTCATGGTTTTGCAAGAAGCAAAATTCCATCTCTCTATCCACAGCTGTAGTGGAATACATAGCCGCCGGGAGTGCTTACATACAACTCTTTTGGATGAAGCAAATGCTTGTGGATTAGGCTTTGATCAAGGTACTCTAACCCTTTATTGTGATAACTTGAGTGCAATTAACATTTCAATGAATCCAGTTCAGCACTCTAGGACAAAGCATATAGATATTAGGCATCACTTCATTAGAGAGCTAGTTGAAAACAAATGCATTGCACTTGAACATGTTGGCACAAATGATCAACTAGCGGATTTATTCACGTAGCCCTTAGATTCAACTAGGTTTATAGCACTTAGTAGGTATATTGGGATTTGTCATATGCCTTGATATGCCTTGGTGATTGACCCCATATTGGGAGCTCAAGCAAAGAGAGCAACCTTGCATAGTTGAAATGAGCTAAAATTTGATCAACATTAAGCTTCTTTATTAATTGCTTGAGCATTTTGGTTGTGCATATATATATATAAATGATTATATGGCATTTTATTCAATAAGTGTGCCATTTGCTTTGTTTGTAATCCATGTCACCTTTATGTTCAAACATGCATTTTTGGACTAGGGGAATTGATTGAGAAGTATAATTGAATGACCTATAATTTATCTCCATGACATGTGAACTTGATTTTGACATACTTAAATATTATGCATGAGTTATGTGTGTACGAATGTGTGTGGAAGCAACTTGACAAGGCTAAACTCAATAAGGACATTGTGTCCATGTTATAAATAAGGATGTCTCATCCAATTTAGCTTTGTTTCTTCATGGTTGAACAAGACAACAACCAATAAGGATTTTATATCCATTCAATGAATAAAGATTTTATATCCATGTCTTGATTGACCATTACGGATCGACATGGTTGCTTGTGTGCGCCATAAGATTTTAAAGGTATATCTTGTTTAATTATGGCAAAAGGGTACAAATTGGTTTGAATTCCTTTGGAAACTCTTTTGATATTCACTTTGCCAAATACCATTTGCTTGAACCTTGATGTTGCATGTTTTGCATCCAAAGCAAAAGTTTCACACATTTCTTTTAAATAAAACCTTCTTAATTCTCTCTCAAATAATTGAGTTGCATAAGGTTGTTGTATATGATTATGCACTTATCTTGCAAATAGCTCTCTTTGCTAAAGTGACCCGTTTGGGGAAAGCTCCCTTGCCTATCTCGTGACAAAAAGGGGGAGTAGTGTGCATTTTTATGGGAGTTGCATATTTGGAGAGATTGTCTTGTTGAGGGGGAGTAACCCATTTAGGGAGAGCTTTGCATTGCACTTCATTGTATGGTTTATTGTGTTAATGCAAGCACTTGTATTTTTTTCTTTCACTTGATCACCTCACATACACTTGTCTTGGAAAATGTAGTTTCATTGTTTTGTAGGGATGGCTATTCTACAAGAGATCGAAGACTTGAAGACATAGTTTGTAGGAATCTCTTTGTAATGTAGAATAACTTTTGTTGACCTCTTGTTTTATTTGTTTCTTGTGAGGATGATTTGTGAGTGGTGGTTTTGTCTCGAAATAGCCAAAGGGGGAGATTGTGAGTTCCTTATATTTTGATTGACTCATTTCATTGACAAACCACATTGGCGGATTCGCTTGTAAGGGTAGATTATGTCTCATTGTTCGTGATCGAGCTTTGATGACATCCTCATGTTCAAGAGCACGTCAAAGGTATATCACTTGTTTAACTCTCTTTGAAGAGATCTAGTTGCACACACTCATTTGGATGCATTATATTCTTGTTTACATGTAATTGAATGATGCATTGTATGCCATTTATCACACTCCACTTGCACATTTTGCACATTACTTAGTGTCTTGAGTTTGCCTGGAAAAGAGAATTTCTTCTCTTAGCGAGGTCTAGACCGCTTGGCAAGCTATGCTTGCACCATGGCATACAGAGCGATACACCTCAGTAAGGTCATGCTTCTTGTACTGCGTCCTGTGCACTTGCATGCACAGCGGTCCAAGTCGCGGTGTAGTCCAGTAGGCCTCTGTTGCCTCTACCGCAGCCTACGCATCTGCATACACAGCGGCCTGCACCGCGGTGTTGTTCAGTATGTGCACTGATGTGTGTACCACGGTTTGGACAATCTGCCTGAGCTATGGTATGCAGAGCGGTATTGATGAGATTTTGTTCCCTAAGTTCAAAAAGACGCAGTTTTGACTAGGGCTCCCATATATATGTTCTTTCTTCTTCCTTGCTCATTTTTGTGAGTTCAAGAAGCCATTTTTGGAGAGACCAATCTTCCTTAAGAGAGAGAAACTCCCAAGAACCTACCTTTAATCAACCAAACATCAATCCATGAGCATCTAGCATCTCACAAGCATTATCTCATCATAGATTCTTCTTGCATCTATTGACTAGGTATTTTGAACAAGCACTAAATCTCCATAGCAATTTTTGTGTTCTTATGTGCCTAGGTTTAGCTTTAAATGTTGATTTAATGCATGTCTTTATGTTTAATGGTATTTATATAATGCTTGAGTTTATTTTCATATTTAAATTCCTAGATAAGCATTTACTGTAGCCTAGCATTAATTGCATATTAGAATATTCATATATTCACATATGTTGCTATATCTCTTCATTGATTGTTAAGCTTTGTGACTTAGTGGATTAGTGCACAAGCTTTTGGTCTAGAATCGCTATTAAAGGCCCGTTGGGTAGAGTGAAAGGGTTAGTGACCAAGAATGGTGTGACGAGAGGTCAACCTAGGTTATAAACTTTCATTTAAATAGTGGATTTGAGGACCGTGTGTGGCTAGAAGGATAGCCCGTGAGTTTTGCCCAGTCGGAGGGTTTCTCACGTAAATCAATCCTTGTGTTTTTATTGTTTTCCGCATTTTATTTTTGGATTGATTGATTGATTATATGGGGTAGCCTTATTAAAATTGACTAAGTCGAAAAGTTGGTAATATATCAACTAAAACCTATTCACCCCCCCCTCTAGGTTAATGGACACACGTTTGTAGTATTTTCAGATTGTCTTTTCAAATGCTAGGTCTTTTTAATTGAAGATTTATTGATATAGCATATATGATTGATGATTTAGGGTTTGATTGGATTTAATTGATTATCTAGAGAATCTAAGCTCTATTATTTTGCTAGAGATTCATTTTTGATTTTATCAAATTGATTCTAGCAATTTAATATGTTTGAACATAATCTAGGTTTTTGTATGTGTTAGGTGTTTCACATACTCTAGGTTGTTTGTTCAGAGAATAAGACCTAGATAAAATTGATTTGTGCTTTTATTGATAAATATCTAGTTCTTCATGTTTTGTGTCTAATCCACACATTTCATATGTACATGCATCATTGAGTGTGATTGCATTATTTTTAGGTTTGTAAACTAGAATACATGTGACATGTGCATAATGATTCAATTCTAGTTTCCATAGGATATATTGATCATATATACTATGGTGTGTGTGTTTGCATCATTTGTATTCACTTAGATCACATGTATTGTAAGTCTCAATTCTTAGAATGATTATTTGATTTGAGCATTGGAAGTCTTGGCTAAGATCGATGTGATCCGGATAGCTAAGCATATGAAGTCACATTTTGGAGAGGGGATCTTCAATTTGTGCATGGAAGTCTCAACTAGGATTGGGGTGATCCGGATAGTTGAGCAATGGGGCATCTCTTTCATTGTGTAGGGTTGAAGGGTAGATTTCTAGGTGAAGTGGTCACTTGAGAGATTGTATCTTTTTATCTTACTAGTGAAAGGTGTTTGCCGGTTGTTGTGGTATCAACCCGTGGATGTTTCCTCTTAGGAGGTTTTACTACGTAAAAATCATGTGTTGATTTTCTCTATCCTTATCTCCTTATATTTCTGTATGTGTTGATATATATCTTGGTTGATATCTTTGTAATTAATAATCATATTATATCAACTTTGTATATTGGAACTTTATGGATAAATGCCAACTTATAAATTGAGTTTGTATCACATACATGTTATAGCTTATATTGACTTTGGTTGAACAATCATATCTATAATTGAATTGATATTGCTTGTACTTGTCTTTTGAAGTGTGATATAAGCTACTTAGAGGGACAAACTTTTGTTTGTTTCAAAGAAGTGAAAAAGGTGTAGTAACCTATTCACCCCCCCTCTAGGTTAGCTTAAGGCAAATTAACCGTGTTTGTATTTTTCAAAAAAGCAACTTCTCATGCAAAGCTCGTCTTCAAGAGGAAAAGTGCTTACTTGAATACTAAGGTATTGAGACTTTTCTTCCTCTTGCAAGGCATAAGTGCACACACACACATTGCATCCATATGTGTCCCTGCATCTTTGTGCCAAATTTGTATGACTCATTCACACACTTATTGAAGTATGCACATGCATTAGATTTAATTTGACAACTTTTGTAAAATTGTATGTTCTAGGACTATATCTAGAAAATAACATATGTGTGTGTTCTTGTGTTTATTTGTTTGTGTTTTTATGTTATTGAACTTGATTTTGAGCTTATATAATTCCTCATTAAGTTCCGGTTGTTTTATCGAAGAACATTTCAGTGTGTGAGGGGAGTTGAAGAAGGAAAAGGGGATCCATGCAACTCTCCCCGTGAAGGCAGTGTGGCCTCCACGGGAAGGGCTGCCTTCTGCTCCCATGGAGGTGCCCTTCCCGTGGAGGCCACGTGCCTCCATGGGAAGCAGAGGTGGCTGTCCCCTAATGGTTGATCAAATTCCCTCTCTTCCCTCTCCTTTAAATATCACTTTCCTTCTCTTTTTCAAACATAAGTGTTGGTGTGGAAAATTTGAGCAGAAATTTTCTGTATAACTTTCTCAACTTCCAAACACCATAACTCTCTCAAATCAACTCCGATTTTAGATTTTCAAAAGCCGAAATTTTTGGTCTTGAAGAGAGGAATAATTCCCAAGCATATATAGAGTCAAAAAAAATGCTCAGATGTGTTGTGATGGTCTGATTTATGTTCGTGAGTCATTGTTTGTAAGTGAATCAATTCTCTTTCAATTTTTCTTTCATAATATACTTATTGATTCTTAGTATATGAGTTGAAAGAAATGATTAGAATGATTTTGATTCTAATATTAGGACTTGTTTGATTAAGTTTCAAGATTAGTTTCATTCTCTTCATTGAAAATCATTTTTGCTAATCTTGAAGAACATGAGTTTGAATCTAGAATATCTGTGTATTTGATCTTGATTGTTGATTTCTAGATTTAATCACATGTTTTAAGAACAAGAACTTCTTGATTGTGATTTCATTTTCTCAAAACCTAGTTCTTGTTTTTGTTTTTGTTTGTTGAATATGTTGAGAACTTCAAGTGTTAACTTGTTCACTTGATTTCAAAGTTAGTTGTGTGATTTTCATTGAAAACTTGTTATACTAGCTTTGATTGACATGTTTAGGTTTCTAGATATTTTTGTGAATGAGTTTGAATGCCTAATCTAGATCTCTAACCACATGTTTATAAGAATTAGTTACATTTGCTTGTGAGCTTGACTTGTGCTTAACTAATTCTTCATAGAGTGTGTTTGATCAACTTGCTCTATTTTCTTGTGCTTGCATCATTTGCATTCACTTAGATCATTTGCCTTGTAAAGAGGTTGGAAGTCTCATTCCTTAGAGTGATTTTTTGGATTGAGCATTGGAAGTCACATTTGTAGAGTGATTCCTCAAGTTGTGCATTGGAAGTCTTGGCTAGAGTCGGGAGGACTTGGATAGCTAAGCATTGGATGTCTTGGCTAGGATCAGGGTGATCCGGATAGCTAAGGGTGGAAGTCTTGTCTAGAGTCGGGGTGACTTGGATAGACAAGCAAGGTGTCTTCCTAGAGACGTGAGGTCTTGGATAGGAAGTTGGCATAGTAAGTTCACTAGGCCCGAGGGTGAAATAGGTGTTGATAGTTTGGAGAGTGAATCTTGTGTTGATTGCCTCTTGAGTGTGTAACTCCTATTTGTCATAGTGAATTGCTTTTGCCTGTGGTTGTGGTATCAACCCATGGATGTTTCCTCATTTTGAGGTTTTACCATGTAAAAAAATCTTGTGTTGAATTTTGTTTTTATTGTCTTTACTTTCTCTAAACTTGTATTGATTCATCCATTGCTTAATTGTGTTCATATTGTTTTTGTTGAATCAATATACTTGTTAAAACTTCCTTGTGAAATTGTCTATCTTGTGAATAAAAAACAATTGCCAGTATTTTGAAACTATACCTATTCACCCCCTCTAGGTATATTTGACACTATAATATTAAAGAATTTCAATATATATTTTTTAAATATAAAAGGTTAAATATATATATATATATATATATATATTTGTAACGGGTCATTCGGGTCGGGTTTAGGGCACCCTTGCCCCAAGTTTGAGGCGGAAATTGAAAACCCGTTCGAATCAGGGGTCAGGTTTGGGGCAACCTTTAAAAACCGGGTTTCGGGTTTGGGGCGGGCCGATCCGGCCTCAATCCGCCCCATTGCCAGCCCTAGTTTGGATTGACATAAAAGACACTATTGTAGCATTTATCCCTATTTATATACAACATATAACAGAATATAAAAGATGGGTTGTCTAGCATTATTGATATTAAGGGGACACGATTTGAACCCACTGCCTATTTGTATTGGTGTGAGAGGTATAACATTGGACAATCTTCATATCACATTGCTATTTTTTTTTAAATTACATTGCCAAACAATGTTTTGGGCTAAAAATGTTTGTCTTTTTAATTTTTGTTTTATAGAATACTTGTGGTAGTGGCGACTCAAACCTATGACATTGTGAGAATGAATAAGCGTCCTTGACCACCTAGTCATGTTGGACGGTGGGCTAAAAATGTTTATAATAGACTCCAATGTGACTAATGTTTTAAGTTAGGATGGATCCTCGATTCTTATAGAATTGATTTTTTTATGTACCACATGAAGTGGCATCGACTCGAATATGCGACGTTGGATAGTGGTCTTCTAGAATTGATTAAACTAATCATATTTTATTTTATATAAATATAATTGTAAAGGACAATTTTTGACACAGTCGTATGATGTTAGCCTTTAGTAGATTAGGATTGTGGTTTTTGATATAATTAATTAGATTATGTGTACGATCGCTCAATGTGGTTTGATAATAAAGAATGCTAATTCAATATGGCAATAACCCAAGTTCGAGTCGCTATACCCACATGTGGTATATATATGGGGTAGGATCGGCAGCCCCTACAAATTACACAATTTTTTACACAAATCCTTGACCCTTAAATTATGATGGTTTTAATGATTGAGATGAACTCATACCTATAAATACAATAGTAATTATATACATAAATACAATAGTAATTATACTCAAAATAAATGTTCTAAAGTGATCAAATGCGTGTTTATGCAAACACATGCAACATAGAATATATGATCAAGATATCATATGGAAACTAGAAATATGATTTATGCACAAAATATATGTTTTTCTAGTTTATAAACCAAACAATTGACATCACACAAAATGATGCAAATCACATATGAAATGTATGAATTATGTACACTTCATAAAGAACTAGAAATAGACATGAAAAATCACAAGTATTATTTTCTAGTTCTTTATAAATGAACAAAAACCTAGAAAATGCAATCCAACCAAATCACACTTAAATCTTAGATTTTATTCATGCAAACTAAAGCTTGAAACATAACATATTCATTAAGCACATGTTCAAGGCTTTAGAACCAAAATAAAAAAAAATGATAGAATACAAAATATGTTCAATCAAGTTTCTCTAACAAATATTTAGAGCACATATTCACAAAAATAATCAATTAAAATTCAAGGCTCTAAATATAAAATTAAATGTGCTAAACCTAAAATATATTCAATTAAAAGATTCTAACACATGTAAAGGCTATCAATCATCATAATAAATTAAATTAACACTCAAATAGCCCTAGAATATAAGCTAGTCACAATACAACACCCAAACATGTGAAGTTTTAGATTTAACAAAACCTAGATCACATTAAATTAGACAAATCTAGCTTATAATTGAAACTCTATCTCTAAACAAAATTTGTTCAAGTCACATGCAAAACGATAGGAAGAAGACCCAAGGTATTTGAACATTTTAAAACTTAGAAAATCAAAAGATAAGCAAATACCTTCATGACTTGAGTGCTGCCACGAAATTGTTCCTGAACACCAAAAAAACTTGAACAATTGACTGCAAAATTACTTGGACAAGATAGTAGACTTCACTTGGTCAAGATAGTAGACTTCACTACGAATCTCTCACTTTTTGAATCAATCATTTCGGTTAAGAAATGAGTGAGATATGGAGTTTTGAAGTTGAGATAAAATTACACAAAATTTTCTGCACTTGTCCTCATCAAAAAACAAAAAGAGAGGGAGAGGGAATTTAAAGAAAATTGGAGGAAAAGTGATGTGGCATGTAGGGGACCACGAGAGAGGGGATATGGCATGCCACCTTGCATCCTGTGGAGGCATGTGGCCTCCACGGGGTCAGAAAGGCCTGTTTCCCATGGAGGCTACACGCCCCGTGGAGGCCACAGGCCTCCACAGGAGAGATGGCTTTGTGGCTTTTGCCACTCCTCTCTTCATTCGCGCACCTCTCGCGTTCTTTGGCCTTCGAACAATGAATCTGTTTTTGAATTACGAACCATGACTCTTTCATGGACATGGACATCTATGAAATTCCAACCAAAAACTTGGAATTCGAATCGATACACAAAGAAGAATACCATGTATGATAAACACACATAAAGTTTCGTAAAATCCAACTCGGAACTCGAAAACCTATGTATGAGTAACCGAAACGTTCGAAACTCAATAAGAAACAATATGAGAATATATTCAAGTCCGATACCAAGTGAATAAAAATAAGCAAACTCAAATACACACAAGTATTCCATTTCCTTGAAATAGTTCTAGAACATGCAATTTCACAAAAGTTGTCAATATAAATCTAATGCATGCGCATACAACAATATGTGTGTATGTGTTATACCAATTGAGCACAACGATCCATGGATACATATGAATGCAATGTGTGTGTGTGTGCCTAATCTCCTTGCGAGAGGAATAAGGTCTAGATATACCTATGATGTGCAACAAAGTTTGTTCCTCTTGAAGACTTCACTTTGAATGATGTGTTGTCCTTCCTCTTTGAAGCTTGAGTCAACATGAACCTAGACAACTAATCAATACAAAGGAAATGTCGTTTTGATATAGAAATATACCAACATGACTCAAAAACCTAACAATCTCCCCTTTTGACAAATTCCATGTCAAAACACATATACAAATATTTATACATACAAAATGAAGATTAGTCGCAAATCACACCCTCACATTACAATCAGTTTGTTTAATAATGATGTCTACATTTTAAAGAAAAAATAGATGGTTGGTTATACATCAAAATCATTAAATACATTAAAAAGTTGAGGCCACAAAAACAAAAAGTCATCTAGCGAATAAAATTGAAAGTGTAACCGCATTAACAGAACATACTATTATATCTTGTAAAGGTTGAGATAATCTTTCAACTTGTCCAACAGAAAATGCTGGTTGTGTTGGTTGATGAAGTTTTATACTATCACTCACTGGCATAACAACTACAAATGACATTGTAGATCTGTCTGCTGGGTGCCTAGGTCTTCTTGAAGGCAGAACAATCCAATATGGATGCATCTCAGCAGTTCAACTGGAACACATGACTGCGTGATTACTGGATCCATCAGCTCTTCTGTTTGTCCTTCACACCATAGTTTCCACATCTACACTGTTATCTACGAGTCATGAACTAAGATCAATTTATCTTCAAAAGCAAAGTTGGATTTAGTTACATGCATAATTTAGTAAGCTTAAATCGGATTTTAAAAGATGAAATCCACTATTCTTTCTTCCACTTATAATCTCTAGTAGTAGAACTCTAAAACTGAAAACGTCCGATTTGATAGAGAATATTCCTTCCAAAGCATATTTCGAGTTGAAATATTATAAGGATTCAAGGGTTGTATCTCTTAGAGCATAGAGCACCAATTGTTGTATTTTTAAGAAATAATTTGCAATATGAAAGAAATGAGACCAACTAAAAAGAAATGCACTTACTATGTTCCAACAACTTTATTGGTATTAGCTTTAGTTTGATTCCCACTAAATAGTATTAGCTTTAGTTTGATTCCTACTAAATATCTTGGCCATCCCAAAATATGAATCAAAGGTTTGGTTTGGTTACTTTGACAGGAATGGTGACTGAAATTGGACATTTGGTAGCAATTTAATTAGCTTGCAACAACATTGGTGCTCACTTAAAAGCAGACTACAGAGCATGGGAAGTTCGAGGCACTTGGGGAACCACAATTACCAATTTGTCCCTCCCACAACTTTGGCTAAACTCCCCATGTGAATCATGCCAAGAAAATTGAGATGGTCCGAATTTAAATTCGATGAACAATTGCTAATTAAAGATTTGACTCTTATTGTAAAGTATAAATTAATTAGCTGAACTCCATATAAAGAAAAGGAAAGTATTGAAAATTGAAAATGATATCTCACATTAGCTTAACTTGTTGTTAATAGAGTGGACTATACTTAAAAGTCCTTCGATGATTAAACTAGACTTGCTAATTTAGGAAGGATAGAGCGTTGCAAATTTCTCATTTATAACTATGTACTAGACTTATACATGTAATCTGGGTTGGACAAGCCTAGACACGGCCTGGCCTGGCACGATTATGTACAAGCCTAACACTGTACGACTTGATAATTGTTTGGCTGTGCTTTGGCACAATACAATAATGTAGCACTAAATACCATCTCATATTTAATATTTTAATATTTTAATAATTTTTTAAAAAGTTGTTCTACATGGGCCAACACGTGGGCCAGTGTATAGGCTGGCATGACACAAGCACGATATATATTGGGTCGTGTCGGTACGCTGGTCGTGCTGTGCTACATCTATAATTGTCGTGCCGTGCTCGGCACGTCCCATAGCTCGTATGGGCCTTGTAAATGTGGGTTGTGCCGTACTTACAAATGTGGGCCTTATTGACCCAACATGATCATTTTACACCTCTAACTAGACATTAGAGTTGATAATTTAGGAAGTATAGAGTACGAATAAAAGGTGTCCCCGAGCTGGCCTGGCCTGGCCCGGCCTAAAATGTTAAGGCCATTTTGGATTTCAGACCGAATAAGAGCTTAGACCTTTTACTGTTCAGACCAGGCCGAGCTGGATAAACAGTAACAGAACAGTTGTCAAGACTAGCCTAAAGATAAGTATGATTCAAGGCTGGGGCGGACCCAATTGGACTAGATAAGGGCTTCAACAGGCTTGGGCCGAAATGATTTAAGGTGTTACAAAATAAATCAAAAATAATGTGAAAATACACAAAGTGTGTCTAATACAACCTAGAGGGGGGGGGGGGGGGGGGGGTGAATAGGTTTTAGTTGATTTATTACCAACTTTTCGACTTAATCAATTTTAATAATCCTGCCCCATATTAGCAATCAATCAATCCTATATAAATATGCGGAAAACAATAAAAACACAAGGATTGATTTACGTGAGAAACCCTCCAACTGGGCAAAAACTCACGGGCTATCCTTCTAGCCACATACGGTCCTCAAATCCACTATTTGAACGAAAGTTTACAACCTAGGTTGACCTCAAGTCACACCTACTTGGTCACTAACCCTTTCACTCTACCCAACGGGCCTTTAATAGTGATTCTTGACCACAAGCTTGTGCACTAACTCACTTAGTCACAAAGCTTAACAATCAATGAAGAGGTTAAACAACCTATGTGAATATGTAAAAGATATTCAAACATGCAATTAATGCTAGGCAACAATAAATGCTTATCTAAGGATTTAAAGATGTCAATAAATGCAAATCCTAGATATCAATATCTAAATGCAAATGCATGAAGATTTAGCTAGAAGGGTAAAATCGTCCTAAATGCTAGCTATTAATGAACAAGGCTCTCAACCAACAAACAACAACTCAATCATGTTATTAATGCCAATAAACATAAAGATATGCAATAAAATCACATAAAAGAGCTAACCCTAGGCAAACAAGAACATAAATAAATACAATAAGATTTAGGGCATGTTCAAGTTACCTAGTCAATGAAAGCAAGAAGAATCCATGATGAGATGATACTTGAAGAGGTTAAATGCACATGGATTTGTGTTTGGTTGAGTAAAGATGAGTTCTTGGGAGTTTCTCTCTCTAAGGGAAGCTTGGCCTATCAAAAATGGCTTCTTGAACTCATAAAAAACAAGCAAGGAAGAAGATAGAGTATATATAAGGGAGCCCTAGTTAAAACAGCGTCGTTTTGAACTTAGGGCACAAAATCCCGTCAATACTGCTAGATGGACCGCGTCGCAGGCAAGTGTCCAGACCGCGGTACACACAGCAGTGCACCGTCTGGACAACAACGCGGTGAAGGGCGCTGTGTATGCAGGTGCACAAGCCGCGATATGGGCAACATAGGCCTACTGGACAACACCGCGACTTGGGTCGCTTTGCGTGCAAGTGTACAGGAAGCGGTACAGGGAGCATGACCCTGCTGAGGTATACCGCTCTGTATGCCGCAGTGCAAGCATGTCTTGCTAAGCGGTCTAGGCCGCGCTAAGAGAAGAAATTCTCTTTTCTAGGCAAACTCAACACACTAAAAGATGTGCAAAATGTGCAAGTGTGGAGTGTGAAAAGAGGCATACAATACATCATTCAATAACATGAAGTTAAGAACAATAATGCATGCAAGTGAGTGTGTGCAACTAGATCTCTTCAAAGAAAGTTAAACTAGTGAGATACCTTTGAAGTGATCTTTGAGAGAGATGATGTCCTTGAAGCTTGATCACACTCAAGAGGCCTAAATTACCCTTACAAAGAATAATCCCCAATGTGGTTTGTCAACGAAATAAGCCAATCAAAATATGAGGAACTTACAATCTCCCCCTTTGGCTATTTCGTGACAAAACCACCACTCACAAATCATCCTCACAAAAAAGTAAAAACTAAAGGTCAACAAAAAGATATTCTACATTACAAAAAGATACCTAGATACTAGGTCTTCAGAACTTCAAGCTCTTGTAGAATAGCCATCCCTACATAACAATGAGACTACACTTTCCAAGACAAGTGTATGTGAGGTGATCAAGAGAGATAAATAAATAAGAGCAATTTGCATAATAAAAGAAAACTTCAACATGCAACATGCAAATGCTCCCCCTATATAGGTTACTCCCCCTCAACGGGACAATCTCTCCAAATATGCAATCCCATTAAATAAACCACATTACTCCCCCTTTTTGTCATGAGATAGACAAATGAGTATTTCCCCACCGGGTCACTTTAGCAAAGAGAGCTATTTGCAAGATAAGTGCATAATCATATACAACAACGTTATGCAACTTAATTAATTGAGAGAGAATCATTGAAGGTTTATTATTTAGAGGAAAATGTGTGACTTAGTTGCTTTGGATGTAAGACATGTAACATCACAGCTCAAGCAAATGGTATTTGGCAAGGAGAACATCAAAAGGTTTCTAAAAGAATTCAAACCAATTTGTATCCTTTTGTCATAAGCAAACAAGATATAGTGTTTCAAAAATGAATTTCAATTTAAATAGCAACTATACCAAACTTTATAAGCGAAACAAGACATGAGCGACTTTTGCATCCCTTTTTGATTTTTCCGGGTAAGATACCCGTATGATAGTAGCCTTGTTCAACTAATAAAGAGAGAGAGAAGACTAAATTTGGACGAGACATCCTTATTTATTGCATGGATACTAGATCCTTATTGGGTTTAGTCTTCTCATTTGCTTTCACACATATTTTGCACTAAAGCAATAAAAGACATGTCATGCATATCATTTTGAGCATGTCATAAACAAGTTCACATGTCATGGAGATAAATTATAGGTCATTCAAATGTACTTCCCAATCAATTCTCCTAATCCAAAAATGCATGTTTGAACATAGAGGTGACATGGATTACAAACCAAGCAAGGCACACTTATTAAATAAAAAGCCATATAAGAATATATATATAAGCACAACCAAGAATACTCAAGCAATTAATAAAGAAGCATAAAGTTGATCAAGTTTTTGCTTATTCCAACATGCAAGGTTGCTCTCTTTGCTTGAGTTCTCCATAAGGGGTCAATCACCAAAAACACATCAAGGCATATAACAAATCCCAATAGACCTACTAAAGAGTTGAACCTAGTTGAGTCTAAGGGCTTTGTAAATAAATCCGCTAGTTGATCATTAGTGCCCACGTGCTCAAGAGCAATGCATTTGTTTTCAACTAGTTCTCTAATGAAATGATGCCTAATGTCTATATGCTTTGTCCTAGAGTGCTGAACTGGATTCTTTGAAATGTTAATTGCACTCATGTTATCACAATAAAGGGTAAGAATACCTTGATCAAAGTCGTAATCCACAAGCATTTGTTTCATCCAAAGGAGTTGTGTGCAAGCACTCCCAGCGGCTATGTATTCCGCTTCAGCTGTGGATAGAGAGATGGAATTTTACTTCTTGCAAAGCCATGAGACCAAGTTGTTGCCTAGGAAGAAGCAACCGCCCGATGTACTCTTCCTATCATCACAATTTCCTGCCCAATCTGCATCACTAAAGCCAACTAAGCTAGCATTAGTGTCAAAAGAGTACCATATCCCATAGTTGGATGTCCCATTCACATATCGAATGATTCTCTTCACTGAGGAGAGATGGGATTCCTTGGGATCCGCTTGGTACCTAGCACATACACCCACACTAAAGGCTATATCGGGCCTACTTGCGGTCAAGTAAAGCAAGCTACCAATCATGCCACGATAAAGACTTTGTTCCACACTCTTGCCACTAGCATCCTTACTTAGTTTCAAGGTGGTACTCATGGGTGTGTCACAATGTTTGGCATTCTCAAGGCCAAACTTCTTCACTAGGTTCCTAGCATACTTAGCTTGGGATATGAAAATCCCATCATGCAATTGCTTGATTTGCAAACCTAGGAAGTAATTGAGCTCCCCAACAAGACTCATCTCAAACTCATGAGACATGACATCAACAAATTGTTGGACTTTGGATTTGTTGGTGGAGCCAAAAACAATATCATCAACATAAATTTGAGCTATGAAAAGCTCATCTTTGTTCCTCTTGATGAATAAAGTTTTGTCAACACTACCTCTAGTGTAGTCATTGTCAACAAGAAATTGAGTGAGGCGCTCATACCAAGCCCTAGGTGCTTGTTTCAACCCATATAAAGCCTTCTTGAGGCTATAGACATGATTGGGGTGGTGTGGATCCACAAACCCCTTGGGTTGCTCAACAAACACCTCCTCATGCAAGAAACCATTGAGGAAGGCACTCTTAACATCCATTTGATGCAATTTGAACTTGTGCACACATAATATGGACAAAAGAAGCCTTATGGACTCAAGACGGGCAACCGGAGCAAAAGTCTCCTCAAAGTCAATACCCTCAATTTGAGAGTATCCTTGTGCAACAAGTCTAGCCTTGTTGCGCACAATGTTGCCATTTTCATCCGACTTGTTCCTATATACTCATTTGGTGCCTATGACATTAGTATCCTTGGGTCTAGGAACAAGAGTCCAAACCTCATTTCTTTCAAATTGGTTTAGCTCTTCTTGCATGGCAAGAACCCAAAACTCATCATTCAAGGCTTCATCAACCTTTTTGGGTTCAATTTGAGAGGTGTAACAAGTATAGCTAATTTGATTAGCTATTTAACGCCTAGTCCTAACACCCTCATTCATATCTCCAAGAATGTCATTCTTATTGTGGAGATGTCTAACCCATGGAGCGGGTTCTTTAGAGTCCAAAGATGGATCTCTATCAAGAGGTTGGATGACCTCTTCATTATGGTCTCTAGTCTTAGGCCTACAATCATCTATGAAGACATTAGATGATTCCATGACACTCCGAGTTTTTAAATTGAAAACTCTATAGGCCTTACTATTAACGGCATAGCTAATAAAAATCCCCTCATCACTCTTGGCATCAAACTTACCAAGTTGATCTCGGTCATTTAGAATGTAGCATTTGCTCCCAAATGAGTGGAAGTAGCTAATATTTGGCTTCCTACCCTTCCATAATTCATAGGAGGTTTGTCTAGTACTGGGCCTTAGGAAGACTCTATTTCCTATGTAGCAAGCCATATTGACGGCCTCGGCCCAAAGGTTCTTAGGGACATTGTTGCTAAGCAACATCACACAGCCCATCTCTTGAAGGACCCTATTCTTCCTCTCAACAACCCTATTTTGTTGAGGAGTTCTAGGAGTCGAAAACTCGTGAGAAATGCCTAAGCTATTGCAATAGCTTTCAAAACAAGCATTTTCAAATTCCCTCCCATGGTCACTTCTAATTCTTTTAATGCTTTTAATGTGTGAGTTCTTTTCATTTTGAATTTTAGTGCAAAGCATTTTAAAATTTTCAAATGTTTCAGATTTTTCTCTAAGAAAATATGTCCATATAAATCTAGAAAAATCATCAACACAAACAAAAATGTATCTCTTGCCACCGAGACTCTCGGTTTGCATGGGACCCATAAGGTCCATATGTAGAAGCTCTAATGGCTCCTTGGTGGCGAGATACTTGCCTTTCTTGTGCATACTTTTGGTTTGTTTCCCTTGTTGGCAAGGTCCACAAATGCCATCGACTTTCTTCCCAAGCTTAGGGAGACCACGCACAACCTTGAACTTATCTAAGATCCTTAAATCTCGATAGTTCATGTGGCCAAGTCTTTGATGCCATAACTCAACTTCCTCACATTTGGACATATTGCAAGAGATAGCACTAGCTTCAAGACAATAGCAATTGTCACTAGATCTCTTTCATTTTAGCAAGGTTTGTCCATTTGGCATTAAAATAGAGCAATCATTTTTGTTAAACAAGACGGAGAGTCCATCATCATTAAGATGAGAAATGCTTATAAGATTGGCGCGCAAGCCATCAACAAGTAAAGCATTGGACAAAGAGGGTAAGTCGGGAATGGAAATGGTTCCTTTCCCTATGACTTTCTTTCTAGATCCATCACCAAAGGTGACAAATCCTCCATCCTCCATGATAAGGGATTTAAAGAAGCTCTTATTCCCCGTCATATGCCTAGAACACCCACTATCCAAATACCAAGTGTTAGAGGCATTTGCCTTCAAGGCAATTTGAGCCACATAGCAAGAATAGTTATCCCTTCTAATCCACCTAGGTGAGATGTTCTCATTCCTAGTGGTATTAGTCACATTGGCTCTAAATTTCCTAGGATCATGCAAATTGGCTCTAGATTTCCTAGGAACATGTATTTTAGCTCTAGCTCTATTTCTTTCAATCATGCTCTTGATTTTACACATTTCAATGTATTTGAAGCAATTTGGTCTAATGTGACCATCAACACCACAAAAGTGACAAGTGGGAATAAAATAAGAAGACATACCATGCCCTTGTGAGTACAAAGGGGCTTTCCCACTGCATTTGAGCTTGTCTTTGGTGTTGGATTGGTTCTCTCCTTCTTTGTTGTTGAGTTGGAATGAATTGCTTCCTTGGTTGACCTTGCATGAATTGCTTTTTGGCTTGATGGTATTTCGGTTGAGGGAAACTTGCTTAATGCACCCTTGTTGATTGAGCTTAAGCTTGTTTCCCTTGTGCTACCTTGACTTGAGGATCTTTAGAGCACTCTCCTAGTTCGATCTTCTTCCTAGGATGTTGTGGGGGTGGAGGCTCTTTGTTATCCAAACTCTTGACAAACACAATCTTGCTTGAGGATGAGGTCTCCTTGTCATCTTCATAGCCAAGACCTTTCTTGTCACTTGGCCTCTTGCCAACTCCCAACATGTGGTCAAGTTTATTCGTGCTTGAAGTCATCTTAGCAATGATCTCTCTAGCTTCTTCAAGCTCCTTTTCCATCAATTCCTCATTCCTTTTGGCTATCTTCACTTCTTTATTTAAGTGAGTAGCTTCGGTGGATAGCTTGAGATTCTCTCCTTTTAGCCTTTGAATCTCTTTCTTCATCTTCAATCTTGAGCTTTGAAAATGCTTAATGAAGCCTTCAAGATCCATTCCTCCTACATCCATATTTGTTGAATGGGATGAAGAGTCACCATCGCTAGAGTCATCTTCACTTTGTTTCTCTACCTCTTCATCATCTATTGCTTCATTACTCTTGAGAAAAGATGTGAAGGCAATAAAGTTTGCCACATGATCCTCATCATCTGAGGATTCTCCTTCTTCTTCCAAGTCATCACCATCGCTCCACGTGGCGGCCATGGCCTTTCCTTTCTTCTTATTTTTCAAATTTCCACAATCCGTGGAGATGTGTCCGAAACCTCCACATTCGAAGCATTGAATCCCTTTTCTTGTGGGCTTGTCTTCACTTGACTCAAACTTCTTGAAAGGAGTCTTCTTCTTTATTTCCTTTCCTTTGGATCCAAATCCCCTCTTCTCAAAATTGATGAACTTCTTGAATCTTTTCACCATGAGAGCCATTTCTTCATCTGAGTCTTCTTCCTCCTTCTCAACCTTAGAAGTCTTCAGAGTAATACATTTTGCTTCTTTTGAGGTGTAGGTGTGGGAGTCCATCTAGACTCATATGCTAGAAGCCTTCCAATAACTTCACTTGGCTTCATATTCTTGTAGTCACTATTCTCCTCAAGAGCCGTCACTTTTGACTCAAATCTTGCTGGAAGCGACCTCATAATTTTTTGCTTGATTCTCCTATTCGAATAGGGATCACCAAGTTGATGGCTCTGATTGACTATGTCCATCAACTTCACTTGAAAGTCGTTGAAGCACTCATCCTCCTCCACCCTAATTTGCTCGAATTGTGTTTGGAGGACTTGAAGCTTGGAGTCCTTGACCACCTCGGTTCCCTCATGGGCCGTCTCTAGAATCTCCCATGCCTCTTTTGCAATTCTTATTGTCTGGATCAATTTGTACTGATTGTCATCCATTGCACAAAGAATAGCATGCATAGCCTTGTTGTTCCACTTGGATGCTTCAAACTCTTGAGTTGACCATTCCGACTTTGGCTTGGGAACTACACTTTCGTCTTCAAGAGTCTTTTCCGGAAGAGTGTAGCCATCTTCAATTGCCATCCATGCTCAGTCATTTATTTGGCAAATGTAAGACTCCATCTTGCCTTTCCAAGAGGCATAGTTTACTCCGGTGAGCAAAGGGGGTCTTGTGCTAGAGGCTCCCTCATTACCACTTCCGTTCCCACTCATAGTGCTTGGGTATGAATGAGATGAATATTTATGATGCAACAATCACAAACAAGATGCAAGACACACAACGAGCAAGGATCACCTAAGTGTATCTAGGAACCCGCTCTGATACCAATTGAAAATACACAAAGTGTGTCTAATACAACCTAGAGGGGGGGGGGGGGGGGGGGGGGTGAATAGGTTTTAGTTGATTTATTACCAACTTTTCGACTTAATCAATTTTAATAATCCTGCCCCATATTAGCAATCAATCAATCCAATATAAATATGCGGAAAACAATAAAAACACATGGATTGATTTACGTGAGAAACCCTCCAACAGGGCAAAAACTCACGGGCTATCCTTCTAGCCACATACGGTCCTCAAATCCACTATTTGAACGAAAGTTTACAACCTAGGTTGACCTCAAGTCACACCAACTTGGTCACTAACCCTTTCACTCTACCCAACGGGCCTTTAATAGTGATTCTTGACCACAAGCTTGTGCTCTAACTCACTTAGTAACAAAGCTTAACAATCAATGAAGAGGTTAAACAACCTATGTGAATATGTAAAAGATATTCAAATATGCAATTAATGCTAGGCAACAATAAATGCTTATCTAAGGATTTAAAGATGTCAATAAATGCAAATGCTAGATATCAATATCTAAATGCAAATGCATGAAGATTTAGCTAGAAGGGTAAAATCGTCCTAAATGCTAGCTATTAATGAACAAGGCTCTCAACCAACAAACAACAACTCAATCATGTTATTAATGCCAATAAACATAAAGATATGCAATAAAATCACATAAAAGAGCTAACCCTAGGCAAACAAGAACATAAATAAATACAATGAGATTTAGGGCATGTTCAAGTTACCTAGTCAATGAAAGCAAGAAGAATCCATGATGAGATGATACTTGAAGAGGTTAAATGCACATGGATTTGTGTTTGGTTGAGTAAAGATGAGTTCTTGGGAGTTTCTCTCTCTAAGGGAAGCTTGGCCTATCAAAAATGGCTTCTTGAACTCATAAAAAATGAGCAAGGAAGAAGATAGAGTATATATAAAGGAGCCCTAATTAAAACAGCGTCGTTTTGAACTTAGGGCACAAAATCCCGTCAATACCGCTAGATGGACCGCGTCGCAGGCAAGTGTCCAGACCGCGGTACATACAGCAGTGCACCGTCTGGACAACAACGCCGTGCAGGGCGCTGTGTATGCAGGTGCACAGGCCGCGGTATGGGCAACAGAGGCCTACTGGACTAACACCGCGACTTGGGTCGCTTTGCGTGCAAGTGTATAGGAAGCGGTACAGGGAGCATGACCCTGCTGAGGTATACCGCTCTGTATGCCGCGGTGCAAGCATGTCTTGCCAAGCGGTCTAGGCCGCGCTAAGAGAAGAAATTCTCTTTTCTAGGCAAACTCAACACACTAAGAGATGTGCAAAATGTGCAAGTGTTGAGTGTGAAAAGAGGCATACAATACATCATTCAATAACATGAAGTTAAGAACAATAATGCATGCAAGTGAGTGTGTGCAACTAGATCTCTTCAAAGAAAGTTAAACTAGTGAGATACCTTTGAAGTGCTCTTTGAGAGAGATGACGTCCTTGAAGCTTGATCACACTCAAGAGGCCTAAATTACCCTTACAAAGAATAATCCCCAATGTGGTTTGTCAATGAAATAAGCCAATCAAAATATGAGGAACTTACATAATGTTTAAGGGATCTGTTAGGTTTTAGATTTGTATTGGCTTGATTCCATAACAAAATTCTCTTTGTTTGAATTGCTTAGTTGCTTAGGTGATTCATGATTGGATCGAGCTTTAAAGAAGAAAAGCAACTTCGCATGTAAAGTTCGTCTTCAAGAGGATAGTGTAGGGAAAAATCGATATAAAACGCATCGGAAGAAACGAAAAATAGATTTCGTATGGTTTTAAAATTTTTCTCAAAGTTGAACCTTAACCTTTTAATTAATTAAAATCAAATATATACGGTTAGAGTTAAATACCTCTTGACGCGTGATCCGATTGACTTTCATCGATTGGTAATCAGCAAAATCTTTTCCGATGCCCGTGAACAGTACCCGCGTGAACAGTACCGGCGTGAACAGTGATCGTGAACAGTACCCCCGCCGTGAACAGTGATCGTGACCAGTACCGCCAGATCTTCCAATCCGAACACGTACGTGAATCACCTAGGAGCGTGGTCTCCCTTTTTCTTTGAATTGCAAACCTGAGAATGGATGAACAAAGTTTTCTTTTTCTTTTTCTTTTGTTAGTCACAAAACAATCAAAAGAAGACAAAAATTATTCCGGTCGCTTTTGAGTTCTCAATCTAATGATCGAAACTCGCGTGAACCTAATTCGATGTTGTACACACAAGCTTATTGATGAACAAGCAATCAGTGTTCTATCAAAGAATAATCTCTTCTCTCTTTTATGTTTAGTAGAATAAAAATTATCCTTTTCTATGAATTGAGAAGAAGAAAAATTGAATCATTCAATCAACTATTGTGGCCGAATTCTATATGTGGAATTATATAGGTGGCCGAAATTTTGCTTCCTCTTCTATTTAGGATTGCCGAAATCTTCCTCTAAATGGACTAGGGTTGCCGCAAATCACATACCAAAAAGAGTTTGTGTTGCACCCTAATTTCCATCAACCTTTAGACTTCAAAACCTAATCCAACTCATAGATATTTTTATTCTTTTATTGACTAAATAAAAAGACTTCTTATTTGATTAAATAAATAAAATTAATTATTTATTTTCTTATCAAACAAGTCTTTTACTTTTAATATACTACTACCAATAGTATAACTTTAGAAATATATTTCCTGATCAGAAAAAGATTTGTTTCTTAATGAAACAATTAATTAATAAATTAACTAATTCTTATTTAATTAAAACAATGAAACAAAATAATATATTAGGTTAATATATACACCTTGCCGCCCCACTTATATAAATGGGCCATATACTAATTTCTTATTTCATTTAATTCATTGGACTTTAAATAAAAGCCCACATGTGAACCAGACCCATTCTTACTAAAAGAAACAAGCCCACATGTCTACTTTTAATATATTAATATAATAGTGCAGCCCATTAATTAAATAATAGACATATTATATTCTTGATATATTAAAAACAATTCTAGATGGACCCTTAAATCGGCCCGGTAGAATATATCAAGTGATCCATGCAAATACGTGTGGATTGGGGATCTTGGCGGGCTATCTAAATTTAAGCTTCAATAGACACAACCTAATCACAATCAACAAATGATTCACTTAGGTCTAATCTATTAATGTTAACTCATTCCACTAAAGAGCTAAAATTGAACTCTTAAATAAAGATAGAATAAGGAGATCTTTCTCATTCATACCCTAGACAATCTTATAGGAGATGGTGTATCCTCGTGAATAATATCAGTAATCGCCAAGAGCTCATAGACCGCCTATAGCTCTCCAAGTTACCATATTTCCTCATATGACCACATTTCGAACTTGGATACTTTGACTTGTCCAGAAGCCATGTTTTCAATAATCATTATTGAAAACTCAACGTTGAGATTTAATATCCAATACCTCAAAACATCCATACGATGATATTATACTCTCATTTAATAAATGGAGCCACGATGTCCATATCTATAAATGAAGTCCTCTATCGATTAACAAATGTATACCACCAAACTATCGAGGATAGACTATGCTATATAATCGTACTCATTGATAGCTCTAATGATAACACTTGCAACCATAAGTCCATCATTTATCTCAGGATTAAGATAGACTCTCTGATTGTCCTCTTTAATGAAAAGACTTATATCTAGTGACGGTTCTAGATAAAGTATTTCATTGTGATCCAGTTCAATGCACCCCCAGTGCACTAGATTCTTTTACTCGAAAACCTTTCGATGATTTTAGACTCATCATAACTCATTTGATCCCACTCAAATGCTAGTAAAAGAATTCTACAACTTTATCAAGATAGAGGTGCCCAACCTTTAACTTAAGTTGTGAACGTTATTCAAGAGTAACTAAAGAATTGTGTCTACCTCATACATATCCAGATGTACAAACAATTCTTCATATCTCATAGTCTTTTGACCTTATGATTATTTACCTTGACAATTATATTTATAAATGCTATAAGATTTTGCAGAATCAGAAATCACTTTATTTATATGAAAAGATTGTAAATTACAATATTACACTCTTGCTATTGAGCATAATCC
The DNA here is from genome assembly GCA_033220585.1 of Dipteronia sinensis. Classification (NCBI taxonomy): domain Eukaryota; kingdom Viridiplantae; phylum Streptophyta; class Magnoliopsida; order Sapindales; family Sapindaceae; genus Dipteronia; species Dipteronia sinensis. The sequence continues at coordinate 28,405,191 of CM065644.1, read as the reverse complement.
TAACAGATCCATCGACCACACTTGGAATGCAGATCATTTGAGGAAATTCTACCCTTGAAAGGAGTTCTCCAATAGACTACCCCCACTTAGTTTTCATTACCGGCCCTAATAAAGATGTACTACATCTCGATCATCAAAAAAGTCATTTTCCTTTTCTCCTCCATCTTTGTCTCCAACTATGTTCAACATTAGTGACTACACCCTTGTATGAGAAACTCAACATAAACGTTTCGAGACCAGGAAATAACTGAATAGCCCTCCTGATGCCTTGGTTGGGCTACCACCCCTAAGAAGGATATGAGTGTAAGAGCATAGTTGCCCTCCAGATCTCGAGACCAAGAAATAGCTCGATAGCCCTCCTGATGCCTTGGTCGGGCTACCACCCCCAAGAAGGATATGAGTGTAAGAGCATAGTTTCCCTCCAGATCTCGAGACCAGGAAATAGCTCGACAGCCCTCCTGATGCCTTGGTCGGGCTACCACCCCCAAGAAGGATCTGAGTGTAAGAGCATAGTTGCCACCAGATCTCGAGACCAGGAAATAGCTCGACATCCCTCCTGATGCCTTGGTCGGGCTACCACCCCCAAGAAGGATCTGAGTGTAAGAGCATAGTTGCCCTCCAGATCTCGAGACCAGGAAATAGCTCGACAGTCCTCCTGATGCCTTGGTCGGGCTACCACCCCCAAGAAGGATCTGAGTGTAAGAGCATAGCTGCCCTCCAGATCTCGAGACCAGGAAATAGCTCGATAGCCCTCATGATGCCTTGGTCGGGCTACCACCCCCAAGAAGGATCTGAGTGTAAGAGCATAGTTGCCCTTCAGATCTCGAGACCAGGAAATAGCTCGACAGCCCTCCTGATGCCTTGGTCGGGCTACCACCCCCAAGAAGGATCTGAGTGTAAGAGCATAATTGCCCTCCAGATCTCGAGACCTGGAAATAGCTCGATAGCCCTTCTGATGCCTTGGTCGGGCTACCACCCCCAAGAAGGATCTGAGTGTAAGAGCATAGTTGCCTTCCAGATCTCAAAGACTAGGAAATAACTAAGTAGCCTTCCTGATGTCTTGGTTGGGCTATCACCCCATATAATATATATATATATATCTATATATATATATATAATGTTTGCTTTCGTGTGCAGGATCAAAATCATCATAATCTCCTACACGAATCTAATTGTTGCTACAGATGCTACTCTGGATCCCATTCAAGACCAGAAATAAAATAAAAGTTCTCAAAAGCGATTCGATTTCTCATTAAAGACAAGGGGAGCCTATCCCCCGATAAGGCTACATCCACCAAATGGGGAGCCCAACCACCGAACTCGAGCTACAAAAAAAAAAGCTAATAAGGGAAAAACGGGGCGCCCACCCCATTTTTCGGGCAATCAAAAATAAGTCATGATGAACTGCTTCAAGCCTTGGGACTCTCTTGGCTCCCTTCCGCTGGTCCTCCTTCTTCTTGCTGATCTCCGCCATCAAGCCCCCTCTATAGATAGCTGTCCATCTGGGTTATCCTCGCCCACCGCTCCTCCATTTAGAGACTCCATCGGTTGATCAACAGGATCATCCTCCAAAACCTCATTTATCACGTCCATAACCTCAAACGGGATAGCCGCGTCAAGAAGGGCAGCCATGGACCCCGTCCGGCTCCTATGGACCTCCATATCTGTTAAAGGGGGATCCTCAGACGGGCTTCTAACCTTTTCACCAGCTCTCGAATGGTCCTCCTCGGATCGAGAGGACATCACTTTACTGGAAGACTCCCAGGACCTGAGGTGGTAAAGGTAGGAAGAGAGAATGTAGGATCTGTCTGAGCGGGCTGATTCCCAGCTCCTGTTTGGCTCGAAGAGACCACCTTGTCGCCTTGAGCATTATTTCCTGTCTATCCCAGCTAGCAATGGATGACAAATCAAAGGAAGGAGGAAGAGCTTTCCGCGACCTGAAAGGAAGCATAGAAATACCGGTCGCTGAAGGAGGTCTCCGCGTCAGCTTGCAGCTTGGTCACCTGAGTAATCAGAGACTAGTTCTCGAGGTCCAACTTCTTGGCCTCAGATCTCCAAGAATCCCGCTGCCTAGCCCTGCCGGAGAGATTGAAGATGCTCCTGATCATACGATTGCTTCATCCTCTCATGATCGCAGCGAAGCTCAGCCATCTCGACCTCGACCTTTCCCTGGTTAGAAGTCACCTCTTCCACTAAAGACCGAGCCTGCTTGAGCAGTTCCCCGGCTTTCTCTGCTTCAGCTTCGGCTTTTGCAGCCCGGTCGCGGAGAAGGGCTACCTGCTGGCCCATCGCAACATTGAACTTGAAGGCCTACAAAATACAGAACCTGAGTTAGAAACCGAACGAATTAACAAGAGTAGCACGAAGGAAATACAATTACCTCTGAAAATACACTCTAAGCGTGTGTCTAACAACCTAGAGGGGGGGTGAATGGGTTGTTAATCGATTATTACCAATTTTTCGATTAGTCAATATTAATAATATAACCCAACCTAAACAAACATACAAAATCAAGTAAAAGTGCAGAATATAAATAACACTTGATTTTTATGTGGAAACCCTTCAACAAGGGAAAAACCACGGGCTATCCTTCTAGCCACACACGATCCTCAAATCCACTATTGTAATGATGTTTACAACCTAGGTTGACCTCTAGTCACTACCATTCTCGGTCACTAACCCACCACTACTACCCAACGGGCCTTTATAGTGAATCCTTGATCACTTTGCTTGCCAACCACACCTTGGTTGCAAGACTTCACTTGCTTGTGCACTACACCTTGTAGTCACAAGACTTAACTCTCAAGAAGAGATTAACAACCTAAGTGAATATATGAATACTCAAAATACAAATAATGCTAGGCAACACTAAATGCTTATTTAGGGATTTAAGATGACACTAAGTACAAATCCTAGATATCAATGTCTATATGAATGCTCATAAAGACCTAACTAGATATAGATGTGCAAGTCTAAACTCTAGTCATCAAACAAAGCCATATCAACATATGTTGTCATTAATCATGGCAAGGACAATAAATGCAATTAACAAATGCAATCAATGAGTCCTAATTAGCTAGAGGGCAAATATGTCCTAAATGCAAGCTATCACAATACAAACCCAATCATACAAAGGAACTCATAAATATATGCATTAAATAGAGTCCTAGCATTTAATCAACTAATAAATGCAATAAAAACACAATCTTGGAAAGTATGAACAAATGATAAATATGAGGTTTTTGTTCAACTTACCAAGTCAACTAATGACGAAGACCCATGCCTTAAAGATGCTTAGAAATGCATGAAGGTGATGTGTTTTGGGTTTGGAGAGTCAAGGAACAAAGCTTGAAGCTTTCTCTCTCTAAGGGTTGTTCTCTCTCATAAAAATGGGTTCATGAAGCTCTAAAACGAGTTGGGGAAGAAGAGAACATATATATAGAAACCCTAGACAAAACTGCGTCGTTTTGGGTTTGAGAAACAAAAATCCCGTCAATACCGCTTGCTAGGACCGCGGCTCGGGTAAGTGCCCAGACAGCGGTACATGCAGCAGTGTGCCTACTGGACAACATCGCGTCGGGGACCGCTGTGCATGCAAAGCACAGGCCGCGGTCTAGGCGGCAGGGGCCTACTGAAGTATACCGCGGTATGGACCGCTGCGCATACAAGTGCACAGACCGCGGTCTTTAACGCATGCACCTTCTGGAACCAACCGCTGTTGGGACCGCGACAGAGGCAGGTGCCCAGCAAGCGACCTGCACCGCGGTAAAGAGGAAAATCCTCTTTTCCAGGCAGACTCAACACACTAATCTAATATGCAAAAATGTGCAAGTGTGGAGAGTGATGAATGGCATACAATGCATCATTCAATAGCATGTAATCAAGAATATAATGCATGCAAATGAGTGTGTGCAACTAAAATCTCTTCAAAAGAGTCAAGACAAGTAAACTAACTCTCTTGAAGCACTATGGGATCTTGGAAGCTTGTTGATGAAGAACCACAATAAAACCTAAGCTACCCATTACAAATAATCCCAATGTGATTTGTCATGAAATAAGCCAATCATAGAAATGAGGTTCTTACAATCTCCCCATTTGGCTATTTCATGACAAAATCACCACTCACAAAACAAAAATAAAGCTATTGGTCAACAAGGTATATTCTACGTTACAAAAAGAGAAACCTAAGATCTAAGTCTTCAAGGTCATCATTCTCTTCGTAGATCATCATACCTACACACAATAGCAAGAAAGCACTTTCCAAGAACAAGTGCATGTGAGGTGAACCAATATAAAAAGCAATTGCACTCAATAAAGCAATATAAAGAAATGCATGTGCAATGCTCCCCCTAAAAGGTTACTCTCTCTCTCTAAGACTCTCTCCCCAAAGCATAAAAATGCATCCTCATGCTCCCCTTATATTTCTCAAGACTTCTCCCCCTTTTTGTCATGAGATAGGCAAAAGAGCTCCCCCTATCGGGTTGCTTTAGAAAAGAGAGATATTTGCACAAAAGATGGTTGCATAATCATATACATAAACTTTATGCAACTCAATTAAGTAAGAGAGATTCAAGGAGTTTTATTTTAAAGAGAATGTGTGACGGTGTTGCTTTGCATGCAAGACATAAACATCAAGATTCAAAAACAATGGTATTTGGCAAAGCAAACATCAAAAGGGTTTCCATAAGAATTCAAACCAATTTGCACCCTTTTGTCATAAGCAAACATGATATAGTATTTTGAAAATAAATTTTCGACGCACACAAAACTATATCAATCCTTAAAAGCAAATCAAGACATTGGATCAAGAGATCCTTTTAGATTTTTCCGGATAATTATCCGTATGATAGTAGTCTTGATTAACAATTAAGAAGAGAGAGAAGACTAATTTGGATATAAAATCCTTATTGATTACATGGATACAGGATCCTTATTGATTAGTCTTCTCATTTGCATTCACACACATTTGCATTAAAGCAATCAAAACATATTTCATGCATATCATTTTGAGCATGTCATAAACAAGTTCACATGTCATGGAGATAAATTATAGGTCATTCAAGTGTACTTTCCCAATCAAATCTCCTAGTCCAAAAATGCATGTTTGAACATAAATGTGACATGGATTGCAAACAAAGCAAAGTTACACACTTATTGAATAAAAATATCATATAAGCATATATGTACAACCTAGTATCTCAAGCAATTAATAAAGAAGCATAAAGTATACCAAATTTTTGCACATTTCAAAAATGCAAGGTTGCTCTCTTTGCTTGAGCTCCCCAAATGGGGTCAATTCCAACTAAGTCAATGGGAGGCAAGAGCCCCTATAGACATACTGTAAGTTCCTCATATTTTGATTGGCTTAATTCGTTGACAAACTACATTGGGGATTATTCTTTGTAAGGGTAATTTAGGCCTTGTGAGTGTGATCAAGTTTCAAGGACATCATCTCTCTCAAAGAGCACTTCAAAGGTATCTCACTAGTTTAACTTTCTTTGAAGAGATCTAGTTGCACACACTCACTTGCATGCATTATTGTTCTTATCTTCATGTTATTGAATGATGTATTGTATGCCACTTTTCAAACTCCACACTTGCACATTTTGCACATCACTTAGTGTGTTAAGTTTGCCTAGAAAAGAGAATTTCTTCTCTTAGCGCGGCCTAGACCGCTTGGCAAGACATGCTTGCACCGCGGCATACAGAGCGGTATACCTCAGCAGGGTCATGCTCCCTGTACCGCTTCCTGTACACTTGCACGCAAAGCGACCCAAGTTACGGTGTTGTCCAGTAGGCCTCTGTTGCCCATACCGCGGCCTGTGCACCTGCATGCACAGCGCCCTGCACCGCGTTATTGTCCAGACGGTGCACTGCTGTGTGTACCGCGGTATGGACACTTGCCTGCGACGCGGTCCATCTAGCGGTATTGATGGGATTTTATGCCCTAAGTTCAAAATGACGCAGTTTTAACCAGGGCTCCCTTATATATACTCTATCTTCTTCCTTGCTCGTTTTTATGAGTTCAAGAAGCCATTTTTGATAGGCCAAGCTTCCCTTAGAGAGAGAAACTCCCAAGAACTCATCTTTACTCAACCAAACACAAATCCATGTGCATCTAACATCTTCAAGCATCATCTCATCATGGATTCTTCTTGCTTTCATTGACTAGGTAACTTGAACATGCCCTAAATCTCATTGTATTTATTTATGTTCTTGTTTGCCTAGGGTTAGCTCTTTTATGTGATTTTATTGCATATCTTTATGATTATTGGCATTTATAACATGATTGAGTTGTTGTTTGTTGGTTGAGAGCCTTGTTCATTAATAGCTAGCATTTAGGACGAATTTACCCTTCTAGCTAAATCTTCATGCATTTGCATTTAGATATTGATATCTAGGATTTGCATTTATTGACATCTTTAAATCCTTAGATAAGCATTTATTGTTGCCTAGCATTAATTGCATGTTTGAATATCTTTTACATATTCACATAGGTTGTTTAACCTCTTCATTGATTGTTAAGCTTTGTGACTAAGTGGGTTAGTGCACAAGCTTGTGGTCAAGAATCACTATTAAAGGCCCGTTGGGTAGAGTGAAAGGGTTAGTGACCAAGTAGGTGTGACTTGAGGTCAACCTAGGTTGTAAACTTTCGTTCAAATAGTGGATTTGAGGACCGTATGTGGCTAGAAGGATAGCCCGTGAGTTTTGCCCAGTTGGAGGGTTTCTCACGTAAATCAATCCTTGTGTTTTTATTGTTTTCCGCATATTTATATTGGATTGATTGATTGCTAATATGGAGTAGGATTATTAAAATTGATTAAGTTGAAAAGTTGGTAATAAATCAACTAAAACCTATTCACCCCCCCTCTAGGTTGTATTAGACACACTTTGTGTATTTTCAATTGGTATCAGAGCGGGTTCCTAGATACACTTAGGTGATCTTGCTCGTTGTGTGTCTTGCATTTTGTTTGTGTTTGTTGCATTATAAACATTCATCTCATTCATACCCAAACACTATGAGTGGGAACGGAAGTGGTAATGAGGGAGCCTCTAGCACAAGACTCCCTTTGCTCACCGGAATAAACTATGCCTCTTGGAAAGGCAAGATGGAGTCTTACATTTGCCAAATAAATGACCGAGCTTGGATGGCAATTGAAGATGGCTACACTCTTCCGGAAAAGACTCTTGAAGACGATAGTGTAGTTCCCAAGCCAAAGTCGGAATGGTCAACTCAAGAGTTTGAAGCATCCAAGTGGAACAACAAGGCTATGCATGCTATTCTTTGTGCAATGGATGACAATCAGTACAAATTGATCCAAACAACAAGAATTGCAAAAGAGGCATGGGAGATTCTAGAGACGGCCCATGAGGGAACCGAGGTGGTCAAGGACTCCAAGCTTCAAGTCCTCAAAACACAATTCGAGCAAATCAGGATGGAGGAGGATGAGTGCTTCAACGACTTTCAAGTGAAGTTGATGGACATAGTCAATCAGAGCCATCAACTTGGTGATCCCTATTCGGATAAGAGGATCACGCAAAAAATTATGAGGTCACTTCCAGCAAGATTTGAGTCAAAAGTGACGGCTCTTGAGGAGAATAGTGACTACAAGAATATGAAGCCAAGTGAAGTTATTGGAAGGCTTCTAGCATATGAGTCTAGATGGACTCCCACACCTACACCTCAAAAGAAGCAAAAGAGTATTGCTCTAAAGACTTCTAAGGTTGAGAAGGAGGAAGAAGACTCAGATGAAGAAATGGCCCTCATGGTGAAAAGATTCAAGAAGTTCATCAATTTTGAGAAGAGGGGATTTGGATCCAAAAGAAAGGAAATAAAGAAGAAGACTCCTTTCAAGAAGTTTGAGTCGAGTGAAGACAAGCCCACAAGAAAGGGGATTCAATGCTTCGAATGTGGAGGTTTCGAACACATCTCCACGGATTGTGGAAATTTAAAAAATAAGAAGAAAGGAAAGGCCATGGCCGCCACGTGGAGCGATGGTGATGACTTGGAAGAAGAAGGAGAATCCTCAGATGATGAGGATCATGTGGCAAACTTTATTGCCTTCGCATCTTCTCTCAAGAGTAAGGAAGCAATAGATAATGAATAGGTAGAGAAACAAAGTGAAGATGACTCTAGCGATGGTGACTCTTCATCCCATTCAACAAATATGGATGTAGGAGGAATGGATCTTGAAGGCTTCATTGAGCATTTTCAAAGCTCAAGGTTGAAGATGAAGAAAGAGATTCAAAGGCTAAAAGGAGAGAATCTCAAGCTATCCACCGAAGCTACTCACTTAAATAAAGAAGCGAAGATAGCCAAAAGGAATGAGGAAGTGATGGAAAAGGAGCTTGAAGAAGCTAGAGAGATCATTGCTAAGATGACTTCAAGCACAAATAAACTTGACCACATGTTGGGAGTTGGCAAGAGGCCAAGTGATAAGAAAGGTCTTGGCTATGAAGATGACAAGGAGACCTCATCCTCAAGCAAGATTGTGTTTGTTAAGAGTTTGAATAACAAAGAGCATCCACCCTCACAACATCCTAGGAAGAAGATCGAACTAGGAGAGTGCTCTAAAGATTCTCAAGTCAAGGTAGCACAAGGGAAACAAGCTCAAACTCAATCAACAAGAGTGCATCAAGCAAGTTTCCCTCAACCCAAATACCATCAAGCCAAGAAGCAATTCATGCAAGGTCAATCAGGAAGCAATTCATTCCAACTCAACAACAAAGAAGGAGAGAACCAATCCAACACCAAAGACAAGCTCAAATGCGTGGGAAAGCCCCTTTGTACTCACAAGGGCATGGTATGTCTTCTTATTTTATTCCCACTTGTCACTTTTGTGGTATTGATGGTCACATTAGACCAAATTGCTTCAAATACATTGAAATGTGTAGAATCAAGAGCATGATTGAAAGAAATAGAGCTAGAGCTAAAATGCATGTTCCTAGGAAATCTAGAGCAAATTTGCATGATCCTAGGAAATCTAGAGCCAATGTGACTAATACCACTAGGAATGAGAACATTTCACCTAGGTGGATTAGAAGGGATAACTATTCTTGCTATGTGGCTCAAATTGCCTTGAAGGCATATGCCTCTAACACTTGGTATTTGGATAGTGGGTGTTCTAGGCATATGACGGGGAACAAGAGCTTCTTTAAATCTCTTGTCTTGGAGGATGGAGGATTTGTCACCTTTGGTGATGGATCTAGAAAGAAAGTCATAGGGAAAGGAACCATTTCCATTCCCGACTTACCCTCTTTGTCCAATGCTTTACTTGTTGATGGCTTGCAGGCCAATCTTATAAGCATTTCTCATCTTAATGATGATGGACTCTCCGTCTTGTTTAACAAAAATGATTGCTCTATTTTAATGCCAAATGGACGAACCTTGCTAAAAGGAAAGAGATCTAGTGACAATTGCTATTGTCTTGAAGCTAGTGCTATCTCTTGCAATATGTCCAAATGTGAGGAAGTTGAGTTATGGCATCAAAGACTTGGCCACATGAACTATGGTGATTTGAGGATCTTAGATAAGTTCAAGGTTGTGCGTGGTCTCCCTAAGCTTGGGAAGAAAGTTGATGGCGTTTGTGGACCTTGCCAACAAGGGAAACAAACCAAAAGTATGCACAAGAAAGGCAAGTATCTCGCCACCAAGGAGCCATTAGAGCTTCTACATATGGACCTTATGGGTCCTATGCAAACCGAGAGTCTCGGTGGCAAGAGATACATTTTTGTTTGTGTTGATGATTCTTCTAGATTTATATGGACATACTTTCTTAAAGAAAAATCTGAGACATTTGAAAATTTTAAAATGCTTTGCACTAAAATTCAAAATTAAAAGAACTCACACATTAAAAGCATTAAAAGAATTAGGAGTGAACATGAGAGGGAATTTGAAAATGCCTGTTTTGAAAGCTATTGCTATAGCTTAGGCATTTCCCATGAGTTTTCGGCTCCTAGAACTCCTCAACAAAATAGGGTTGTTGAGAGGAAGAATAGAGTCCTTCAAGAGATGGGCCGTGTGATGTTGCTTAGCAACAATGTCCCTAGGAACCTTTGGGCCGAGGCTGTCAATACGGCTTGCTACATAGGAAATAGAGTTTTCCTAAGGCCCGGTACTAGGCAAACCTCCTATGAATTATGGAAGGGTAGGAAGCCAAATGTTAGCTACTTCCACTCATTTGGGAGCAAATGCTACATTCTAAATGACTGAGATCAACTTAGCAAGTTTGATGCCAAGAGTGATGAGGGGATTTTTATTGGCTATGCCTTTAATAGTAAGGCCTATAGAGTTTTCAATTTAAAAACTCGGAGTGTCATGGAATCATCTAATGTCGTCATAGATGATTGTAGGCCTAAGACTAGAGACCATGATGAGGGGGTCATTGTGCTTGATGATCCTTTCTTGGAAAAGAATGGTGAGACTTCAATTGATGTGAAGTCAAGTCTTGATGAAGAGGTCATCCAACCTCTTGATAGAGATCCATCTTTGGACTCTAAAGAACCCGCTCCATGGGTTAGACATCTCCACAATAAGAATGACATTCTTGGAGATATGAATGAGGGTGTTAGGACTAGGCGTCAAATAGCTAATCAAATTAGCTATACTTGTTACACCTCTCAAATTGAACCCAAAAAGATTGATGAAGCCTTGAATGATGAATTTTGGGTTCTTGCCATGCAAGAAGAGCTAAACCAATTTGAAAGAAATGAGGTTTGGACTCTTGTTCCTAGACCCAAGGATACAAATGTCATAGGCACCAAATGGGTATATAGGAACAAGTCGGATGAAAATGGCAACATTATGCGCAACAAGGCTAGACTTGTAGCACAAGGATACTCCCAAATTGAGGGTATTGACTTTGAGGAGACTTTTGCTCCGGTTGCCCGTCTTGAGTCCATAAGGCTTCTTTTGTCCATATCATGTGTGCACAAGTTCAAATTGCATCAAATGGATGTAAGAGTGCATTCCTCAATGATTTCTTGCATGAAGAGGTGTTTGTTGAGCAACCCAAGGGGTTTGTGGATCCACACCACCCTAATCTTGTCTATAGCCTCAAGAAGGCTTTATATGGGTTGAAACAAGCACCTAGGGCTTGGTATGAGCGCCTCACTCAATTTCTTGTTGACAATGACTACACTAGGGGTAGTGTTGACAAAACTTTATTCATCAAGAGGGACAAAGATGAGCTTTTCATAGCTCAAATTTATGTTGATGATATTGTTTTTGGCTCCACCAACAAATCCAAAGTCCAAAAATTTGTTGATGTCATGTCTCATGAGTTTGAGATGAGTCTTGTTGGGAAGCTCAATTACTTCCTAGGTTTGCAAATCAAGCAATTGCATGATGGGATTTTCATATCCCAAGCTAAGTATGCTAAGAACCTAGTGAAGAAGTTTGGCCTTGAGAATGCCAAACATTGTGACACACCCATGAGTACCACCTTGAAACTAAGCAAGGATGCTAGTGGCAAGAGTGTGGAACAAAGTCTTTATCGTGGCATGATTGGTAACTTGCTTTACTTGACCGCAAGTAGGCCCGATATAGCCTTTAGTATGGGTGTGTGTGCTAGGTACCAAGCGGATCCCAAGGAATCCCATCTCTCCTCAGTGAAGAGAATCATTCGATATGTGAATGGGACATCCAACTATGGGATATGGTACTCTTTTGACACTAATGCTAGCTTCGTTGGCTTTAGTGATGCAGATTAGGCAGGAAATTGTGATAATAGGAAGAGTACATCGGGCGGTTGCTTCTTCCTAGGCAACAACTTGGTCTCATGGTTTTGCAAGAAGCAAAATTCCATCTCTCTATCCACAGCTGAAGCGGAATACATAGCCGCCGGGAGTGCTTGCACACAACTCCTTTGGATGAAACAAATGCTTGTGGATTACGGCTTTGATCAAGGTATTCTTACCCTTTATTATGATAACATGAGTGCAATTAACATTTTAAAGAATCCAGTTCAGCACTCTAGGACAAAGCATATAGACATTAGGCATCATTTCATTAGAGAACTAGTTGAAACCAAATGCATTGCTCTTGAGCACGGGGGCACTAATGATCAACTAGCGGATTTATTTACAAAGCCCTTAGACTCAACTAGGTTCAACTCTCTTAGTAGGTCTATTGGGATTTGTTATATGCCTTGATGTGTTTTGGTGATTAACCCTTATGGGGAACTCAAGTAAAGAGAGCAACCTTGCATGTTGGAATAAGCAAAAACTTGATCAACTTTATGCTTCTTTATTAATTGCTTGAGTATTCTTGGTTGTGCTTATATATATTCTTATATGGCTTTTTATTAATAAGTGTGCCTTGCTTGACTTGTAATCCATGTCACCTCTATGTTCAAAAATGCATTTTTGGACTAGAAGATTTTGATTGGGAAAGTACACTTGAATGACCCATAATTTAACTCCATGACATGAGAACTTTTAATGACATGCTTAAAATAATATGCATGAAATGTTTTTGATTGCTCTAGTGCAAAATATGTGTGAAAGCAAATGAGAAGACTAAACCCAATAAGGATCTAGTATCCATGCAATAAACAAGGATGTCTCATCCAAATTTAGTCTTCTCTCTCTCTTTATTTGTTGAACAAGACTACTATCATAAGGGTATCCCACCCGGAAAAATCAAAAATGGTGCAAAAGTCACTCATGTCTTGTTTTGCTTATAAAGTTTGATATAGTTGCTCTTTAAATTGAAATTCTTTTTGAAAAACTATATCTTGTTTGCTTATAGCAAAAGGGTATAAATTGGTTTGAATTCTTTTGGAAACCCTTTTGATGTTTGCTTTGCCAAATACCGTTTGCTTGAACCATGATGTTACATGTCTTACATCCAAAGCAATTAAGTCACACATTTTCTTCTAAACAATAAAACCCTCAATGATTCTCTCTCAATTAATTGAGTTGCATAAAGTTGTTGTATATGATTATGCACTTATCTTGCAAATAGCTCTCTTTGCTAAAGTGACCCGGTTGGGGAATACTCTTTTGCCTATCTCATGACAAAAAGGCGGAGTAATGTGGTTTTATTTAAGGGGATTGCATATTTGGAGAGATTGTCCCGTTGAGGGGGAGTAACTTATATAGGGGGAGCATTTGCATGTTGCATGTTGAAGTTTTCTTTTATTATGCAAATTGCTCTTATTTATCTATCTCTCTTGATCACCTCACATGCACTTGTCATGGAAAGTGTAGTCTCATTGTTTTGAAGGGAAGGTGGCTATTCTACAAGAGCTTGAAGTTTTGAAGACCTAGTATCTAGGTATCTTTTTGTAATGTAGAATATCTTTTATTGACCTTTAGTTTTTACTTTTTTTTGTGAGGATGATTTGTGAGTGGTGGTTTTGTCACGAAATAGCCAAAGGGGGAGATTGTAAGTTCCTCATATTTTGATTGGCTTATTTCGTTGACAAACCACATTGGGGATTATTCTTTGTAAGAGTAATTTAGGCCTCGTGAGTGTGATCAAGCTTCAAGGACATCATCTCTCTCAAAGAGCACTTCAAAGGTATCTCACTAGTTTAACTTTCTTTGAAGAGATCTAGTTGCACACACTCACTTGCATGCATTATTGTTCTTATCTTCATGTTATTGAATGATGTACTGTATGCCTCTTTTCACACTCCACACTTGCACATTTTGCACATCACTTAGTGTGTTAAGTTTGCCTAGAAAAGAGAATTTCTTCTCTTAGCGCGGCCTAGACCGCTTGGCAAGACATGCTTGCACCGCTGCATACAGAGCGGTATACCTCAGCAGGGTCATGCTCCCTGTACCGCTTCCTGTACACTTGCACGCAAAGTGACCCAAGTCGCGGTGTTGTCCAGTATGCCTATGTTGCCCATACCGCGGCCTGTGCACCTGCATACACAGCGCCCTGCACCTGCATACACAGCGCCCTGCACCGCGTTGTTGTCCAGACGGTGCACTGCTGTGTGTACCGCGGTATGGACACTTGCCTGTGACGCGGTCCATCTAGCGGTATTGACGGGATTTTGTGCCCTAAGTTCAAAACGACGCAGTTTTAGGGCTCCCTTATATATACTCTATCTTCTTCCTTGCTCGTTTTTATGAGTTCAAGAAGCCATTTTTGGTAGGCCAAGCTTCCCTTAGAGAGAGAAACTCCTAAGAACTCTTCTTTACTCAACCAAACACAAATCCATGTGCATCTAACATCTTCAAGCATCATCTCATCATGGATTCTTCTTGCTTTCATTGACTAGGTAACTTGAACATGCCCTAAATCTCATTGTATTTATTTATGTTCTTGTTTGCCTAGGGTTAGCTCTTTTATGTGATTTTATTGCATATCTTTATGATTATTGGCATTTATAACATGATTGAGTTGTTGTTTATTGGTCGAGAGCCTTGTTCATTAATAGCTAGCATTTATGACGAATTTACCCTTCTAGCTAAATCTTCATGCATTTGCATTTAGATATTGATATCTAGGATTTGCATTTATTGACATCTTTAAATCCTTAGATAAGCATTTATTGTTGCCTAGCATTAATTGCATGTTTGAATATCTTTTACATATTCACATAGGTTGTTTAACCTCTTCATTGATTGTTAAGCTTTGTGACTAAGTGGGTTAGTGCACAAGCTTGTGGTCAAGAATCACTATTAAAGGCCCGTTGGGTAGAGTGAAAGGGTTAGTGACCAAGTAGGTGTTACTTGCGGTCAACCTAGGTTGTAAACTTTCGTTCAAATAGTGGATTTGAGGACCGTATGTGGCTAGAAGGATAGCCCGTGAGTTTTGCCCAGTTGGAGGGTTTCTCACGTAAATCAATCCTTGTGTTTTTATTGTTTTCCGCATATTTATATTGGATTGATTGATTGCTAAAATGGAGTAGGATTATTAAAATTGATTAAGTCGAAAAGTTGGTAATAAATCAACTAAAACCTATTCACCCCTCCTCTAGGTTGTATTAGACACACTTTGTGTATTTTCACATACCAAGCCCATTAGACCTAGTTGAGTCTGTGAGTGACATATTAGCACAATAGCATGCGGGTTCATCTTTTCTAATCCACTTAGGTGATATACTTTCATTCATAGTGGTCTTAGTCAACATGTTGTTAGACTTCCTACGATCATTTTCTCTAGCCTTCATAGGCACATGCATATTGGCCTTTTTAAGTCTATTTCTCTCCCGCATGCTCTCAACCCTACATTTCTTAATGTAACTATGGCAATTAGGCCTAATATGCCCATCAACACCACAAAAATGACAAGTGGGTATAGAGTGAGGAGTCATACCATATCCTTATAAGGTCATTAGAGACTTGTCACGCATTTGATGAGGCCTTTGGTGTTGAACCGGTTCTTTCCTTCTTTGTTTTGAACCGGGTTGGGATGTCTCTTTGGTTGAAGTTGCATGGCTTGCCTTCTTGGTTGGTCATGATGAGAATGTTGAGATTGAGCTCCATTCTTTGTTGGCATCTTCACTTGGCCACTCTTGGATGACTCTCCAAGCTCAATCTTCCTTCTTGGATGTTGTGGAGGTGAGGCTTCCTTCACGCTATTTCCTTTGACAAACGCCGTCTTGCCTATGGAGGGAGTTTCCTTGTCATGAACATATCCAAGGCCCCTCTTATCATTGGACTTCTTTCCAATGCCCAACATATGGTCAAGCTTTTCGGTGCCGGAGGTCATTTTGGCAAGCAACTCCTTTGCTTCCTTAAGCTCATTCTTCATCTTGTCTTCACTTTCGTTGACTCTCCTCACTTCTTCATTCAAGTGAGTTACCTTAGTTGAAAGCTTGAGATTCTCCTCCTTTAATTTTTGAATCTTCTTTTTCTTTTTCAACCTAGAGTCTTTAAAGTGTTTGATGAAGCCTTCAAGGTCCATGCCTTCACAAATTCCTCTAGAGTGAGAGGAAGACTTCTCATCACTAGAGTCATTTCCTACACTAGAGAATGAGACTCTCTTTTCACTTTGCCTCTCATCAAATGAGTCAACTTCCCCATCAAGACTTTCTCCTTGATCACAAAACAAGTCACTCTTGCCCTCTTCTACTTCCACATAGGAGGCTCCAAAGGCCGTGTAGTTAATGGCAAGTTCTTCATCATCCGAGGAATCTTCAACACTCTCACTATCACTTGATAAGATAGCCATCCCTTTTCCTCTTCTCTTGTCCTTCAAGTTAGTACAATCCTTGGAGATATGCCTGAATCCTTCACATTCAAAGCATTGAATCCCCTTTCTTGAAGGCTTCTCTTGACTTGGCTCAATCTTCTTGAAATGGGTTTTCTTCTTGAAGTCATTTCCCTTAGAGCCATGGCCGCTCTTTTGTAGCTTCAAGAATTTCTTGAATCTCTTCACCATTAGAGCCATGTCTTCATCCGAGTCATCATCCCCCTTCCCAATCTTAAAGGTCTTCAAGACTAACCCCTTTTGCTTCTTGGGAGGTGTGGAGGTAGGACCCCGCCTAGACTCATAGGCAAGTAGCCTTCCAATCACTTCACTTGGCTTCATAGTCTTGAAGTCCTTGTTTTCTTCAAGAGCCATCACTTTGGATTCGAATCTAGCGGGAAGTGACCTCATGATCTTTTACTTGATCCTCCTATCCGAATACGGGTCACCTAGTTGATGGCTTTGATTCACAATGTACATCAACTTCACTTGGAAGTCATTAAAGCACTCATGCTCTTCCATCTTGATCGTCTCAAATTGTGCTTGAAGAACTTGGAGCTTGGAATCCTTAACCACTTCGGTTCCCTCATGCGCCGTCTCTAGAATCTTCCAAGCTTCATGTGCATTTTTGGTGATTTGGATGAGTTTGTATTGGCTCTCATCCACTGCACAAAACAAAGCATGCATTGCTTTGTTGTTCCACTTTGAAGCTTCAAATTCTTGTGTGCTCCATTGAGACTTAGGCTTGGAGACTTCACTTCCATCTTCGGTGGTCATTGTTGGAGGAGTGTAGCCATCTTCAATTGCCATCCAAGCTCGATCACTTATTTGGCAAATATAGGAATCCATCTTGCCTTTCCATGAGGCATAATTGTCACCCTTGAGCAAAGGAGGTCGTATGCTCGATGCTCCATCATTACTCATCCCAAAGTCACTCATAGTGTTTGGGTAATATGAATGCAAATGAATGCAACTAACAAGATGCACACAAATGCAAGACACACACAATCAAGAGCAAGGGTCACCTATGTATATCTAGGAACCCGCTCTGATACCAATTGAAAATACACTCTAAGCGTGTGTCTAACAACCTAGAGGGGGGGGGGGGGGGGGGGGTGAATGGGTTGTTAATCAATTATTACCAAATTTTCGATTAGTCAATATTAATAATATAACCCAACCTAAACAAACATACAAAATCAAGTAAAAGTGCGGAATATAAATAACACTTGATTTTTACGTGGAAACCCTTCAACAAGGGAAAAACCACGGGCTATCCTTCTAGCCACACACGATCCTCAAATCCACTATTGTAATGATGTTTACAACCTAGGTTGACCTCTAGTCACACCATTCTCGGTCACTAACCCACCACTACTACCCAACGGGCCTTTATAGTGAATCCTTGATCACTTTGCTTGCCAACCACACCTTGGTTGCAAGACTTCACTTGCTTGTGCACTACACCTTGTAGTCACAAGACTTAACTCTCAAGAAGAGATTAACAACCTAAGTGAATATATGAATACTCAAAATACAAATAATGCTAGGCAACATTAAATGCTTATCTAGGGATTTATGATGACACTAAGTACAAATCCTAGATATCAATGTCTATATGAATGCTCATAAAGACCTAACTAGATATAGATGTGCAAGTCTAAACTCTAGTCATCAAACAAAGCCATATCAACATATGTTGTCATTAATCATGGCAAGGACAATAAATGCAATTAACAAATGCAATCAATGAGTCCTAATTAGCTAGAAGGCAAATATGTCCTAAATGCAAGCTATCACAATACAAACCCAATCATACAAAGGAACTCATAAATATATGCATTAAATAGAGTCCTAGCATTTAATCAACTAATAAATGCAATAAAAACACAATCTTGGAAAGTATGAAAAAATGATAAATATGGGGTTTTTGTTCAACTTACCAAGTCAACTAATGATGAAGACCCATGCCTTAAAGATGCTTAAAAATGCATGAAGGTGATGTGTTTTGGGTTTGGAGAGTCAAGGAACAAAGCTTGAAGCTTTCTCTCTCTAAGGGTTGTTCTCTCTCATAAAAATGGGTTCATGAAGCTCTAAAACTGAGTTGGGGAAGAAGAGAACATATATATAGAAACCCTAGACAAAACTGCGTCGTTTTGGGTTTGAGAAATAAAAATCCCGTCAATACCGCTTCCTGGACCGTGGCTCGGGTAAGTGCCCAGACCGCGGTACATGCAGCAGTGTGCCTACTGGACAACATCGCGTCGGGGACCGCTGTGCATGCAAAGCACAGGCGCGGTCTAGGCAGCAGGGGCCTACTGAAGTATACCGCTGGTATGGACCGCTGCGCATACAAGTGCACAGACCGCGGTCTTTAACGCATGCACCTTCTCGAACCAACCGCTGTTGGGACCTCGACATAGGCAGGTGCCTAGCAAGCGTCCTGCACCGCGGTAAAGAGGAAAATCCTCTTTTCCAGGCAGACTCAACACACTAATCTAATATGCAAAAATGTGCAAGTGTAGAGAGTGATGAATGGCATACAATGCATCATTCAGTAGCATGTAATCAAGAATATAATGCATGCAAATGAGTGTGTGCAACTAAAATCTCTTCAAAAGAGTCAAGACAAGTAAACTACCTCTCTTGAAGCACTATGGGATCTTGGAAGCTTGTTGATGAAGAACCACAATAAAACCTAAGCTACCCATTACAAATAATCCCAATGTGATTTGTCATGAAATAAGCCAATCATAGAAATGAGGTTCTTACAACCTCAGCTAAAATAGCAGACCCCTTGGTTATAAGGACATCCATATACATGGAAGCCATCTTGGAAATCCCGCCACCCGGACAGGATGCTATGAATTGCTCCAAGACCTCATCCCTCCCTGTCGAGCTCGACTGAGGCCGTGAGCGGCTGGAAGGAACCCTCGCGACACCTTTCCCAGAAGCAACACCTTTCCCAGAAACCTCCGAAGCTTTGGTTGTTTGAAGCGCTGCAGAATTAGGTGTTTGAGTCAAATAGGTAGCAACTTTAGCGGCCACTATCGGAGGGACAGAAGCGGCCGAGCCAACCACCTGGGGAGCTTTACCCAAAGCCCGGAAAGCCCATGAGGCAAGAGTGGCCATCTTAGACCCAGCCAGAGAGATAGATGAAGCCAGAGCAGGTTCGACCCCAGAGGAGGGAAGAGAAAATCCACCTTGAGGAGAGCGTGAGACGTGACGGGTGGCCGGTTCCACGACAAAAACTGTGAATAAGCAGATTAAAAAAGAAAATGTTAGAACCAAGCTGAGTAATAAGGCGAAGCAACTCAATGACACTTACGAGGAATAGCGTCTGAAATCCACAAATATTTGTTCACCCTACGAGGATCAAAAGCTTCAGCAGTAGGGAACTTCAAATTCAAATAATTTCGAGCTAGAATAGCCTTTAAAACGGCTTCGGACTAAGAAGGCAGGGAGTCCCGGTCCCATGAGGGCTTGTCACTGAAAGCCGTGGGAACCTCGAATTCATGCCCCCCGATGAAAATTGAGCTCCCCCAGTCATCCCCCGCCAGGATCCATTCTTCTTTCCACGCGGGGTCCTTCTTCGAGGCACCAGGAACGATGAAGTTGAGCTTGTTCTTGGCCTTGGCATAGAACTGGCCTCGAGGAGCCTCAGGCAGGCTCCCAATCTGGAAGAGATAGGCCAGTTCCTCTGCACCCGGCTCCCTCGTCACCTTACTCATCTGGCATTGTTCCCTCCATAATACAAGGAAACCAATTAGATGCCTCTAGAAGCCAGGCGTCAACTGGAGGGGAGCGAGCTGGATGGCGTTGAGAGCCCGTCGAAGAGTCGGATGGAGGGGAAGCCTGACCTCGTTCTCAAGAGCGGCCACATGAATCGGAAGCACGCCTTTAGGGGGGTTGAAGAACTCATAATTTTTGGGAGCCACCGAGATGGATACGCTGTCGGGGATGCCAAACTTTGACCTCAAGCGGTCAATCGACACCAGGTCAACAATGGAATCTGGGACAATCCGGAAATCGTAAGGAGGGAGCCTCTCCACAAAGGGACCAGGAGCCAAGACCCGACGCTCCCCCATGGTGCCACCGTCCGCTTCTTTATCGGAAACTTTCGTCGACGATATACAAAGGGTGGTCAGGATAGTTGGAGAATCCAGTCCCGATGGATACATTCCTACTCGACCGTCGACGTTGCGAGGTGGGCGGGGAATCGTCGCCGTCAGAACTCCTCCTAGCCCGCTTCCCTAGAGTAAAACTGACGACCTCCTCGCCGTCGATTATGGAATCAGCTGAGTCACGACTGTTTTTTGACATTGTAAAAGCTAAAAAGGATGAAGAATGAAGAAAAAAGCAAGCTTGGAGGAAAAGCTATGGAAGTTTTTTCTTAGTAAAAATTTTTAGCTCGAAGAGATGTGAGGAAGAGGAGGAGGAAAATAGACATATATATAAGCAGGAGGGCAACAACACGAGCTACCGAGATACTCGTTTGGTAACAGTAAAAAATCTCGGGGACTACAGTAACGTAACCGGATTAAACTCAAAAGTGGGCTAATCATCTCACGCCATATCACTTACGTAGTTAAGAGGAAGATCTCCCCAAGATTCTGGTAACGGCAAAAAATCTCGGGGACTGCCGTAACGCAATCAGATTAATTCGAAGATAAATTAGTCGGTTCGCATCACGTCACTCAAATGAAGAAATTTCCCCAATATTTCGGTAACGGTAAAAAGAGGAAGATTTCCCAAATAAAGTAAAAATCTGACCCCAACCCCGAGCTCGACGTCTGGTGTTCAAGTCAGAGGGGACTTCTGTTAATAGCCAAAATTAGCTAAGGACCAAAGGAAAATTTTCCACCTCCCAGACCTGGTTCCATACCCGAGAGTTTCCACTCGGAGACCTCTCTATCCAGAGCCGAACTACGATACCACCCCAGGAACAAGGACGGGCTCCGGAAACATCCGGGATAGAGCCCAGAATGATCAGATCTAGCCCGCATCACCAAAACTAGAAGCTCCCCGAAGTCGAGGTCACCTCACAAATGCTCCAAAGACTCGCATGTACCTCGATTGACAAAGAAGAAGGTCCCTAGAAGGCCGCACCTAGCTTCGAAAGGTCGGGGAAATCCATACCTAGCTTCGAAAGGTCGGGGAAAGCCATACCTAGCTTCGAAAGGTCAGGGGAAGCCACACCTAGCTTCGAAAAGGTCAAGGGAAGCCAGATCTGGCTCCAAGCTGGATGAAACTTCTCAGATATCAAGGTCAGAACACTAATCAACCTCACTGGTTGGTGCACCACACCATTCCATATTCAACGACCTCTATAAAGGATCATGCTGAAAGGATACGAGGGATACACTGAATCATATCTGGAAACGTTACCTATATGCAAAACAAGTAATAGAATCCAAAAAGGAAACAAACTGATCTCCACCACGATACTCTCAATTCGGCAAAGTCAATGACATTAACACGAGAAATCCCGCCCGATAAGGAGGGGAGAGACTGAGAAAATCAAGGGGATAATCAGTCTGTTTGACCTACAAACTATCTATAAATAGAAAAGAAAGGAAATGAAAAAGAAGGGACTACTATTCGACAGGCATACGACAAACACTTAACTTCACCCGAGAAAGAAATTTGTATATTGTACAAGTTCAATAAAGAAAATATTTTTATTCTCTTTTGGATGTTAAATTGTATCATTGTTCTTTATCATTTCGAAACACATTGTTGACATATACGATCAATCTTGGCCACCACCTACGTGGTAGTGTTCTTGAGGGTGTTAACTGAGATTTCTCACCTTGAGCAAAATTTCCGTTAACAAAAAGGCTATCAACCATAAGAATAAAGTCAATCAAGGAACAAATAGCCCTAGATAACAAGCTAATCACAATACAACTCATAAACATGTGAAAACCTAGATTTCAAGAAAAACTAGTTCACATTCAAGTCTCTACAGACAAGATTAACCTATAATTGAAGATCTACTTCTCAAATGCATTTATACAAGTAACACATACTATATAGAAGAGGAAAAATCAAGGTAATTGAAGACTTTGAAGATCAAAACACATAGAATAGATCAATACCTAGTAATCTTGTGCAGTTTCGGCTTTGAATGTAAAACCACCACAAAACTTGAACAAATGGCTGTAAACTAACTTGGATATGGTAGGTGACTTCAATACAAATATTCTCCAACTTGAATCACTCAAATAAAACAAGAAATGAGAGAGATATGGTGTTTGAAAGATGAGAAAATTCTGCACTTGTTTTTCAAATTTCTTCTTTTAAAAAAATAAAATAAAATGAGAGAGGGAAAAATGATATTTAAATGAGAGGGAAAGAGGGAAATGGAGGAGGTAAATGGAGGAGGCCAATGGCCACTCTCCACCCTAACTTCTAGAGGAGGCGTGTGGCCATCTCGGGGGAAGGAGGCCCTCCTCCCCGAGATGGCCACGCAACTTTGCTTCCTCCCTCGCGCACCTTCGTGTTCTTAGACCATTCTCCGACCTCCAAACTCTGAATTCAAATCCATTTTTGAATTACAAACCGGGACTCTCTCACACACATGGATGACTATGAGACTTTGACCAAAAAATAATAATTTGACTCCATACACGAAGACGAAGACAATGCATGGTAAGTGACTAGAAAGTTTCGTAACTTTTTACTCAGAACTTGAAAACTAATGAATGAGTAACCGAAACAACTGGAACTCAATAAGGAATAATATAAGATCCAATTAAGTCTGAAGTCCATAAAACATAAACAAACAAATACATGCACATACAAGAATGCCATTTCCTCGATATAATCCTAGAACATGCAATTTATAAAATTTGTCAATTTAAGTTTAATGCATGAGCATTCAATATCAAGTGTGTGAATGTGTTATACCAATTGATCACAACGATGCAGGGACACATATGGATGCAATGTGTATGTGTGCCTAAGCCTTGTAGGAGGAATGAGGTCTAAATATACCTTTGTTGAGCAATGGAGCATATTCCTCTTTGAAAACTCAATCTCGCTTGATAAATTGCCAAATCCTCTTTGAAGCTTGAATCATCATCAATCTAAGACAACTAATCAATACAAGTGAAACATTGTTTTGATATGGAATTAATGCCAACATGACTCAAAAACCTAACAGCCGTCTGGGATTTCTCCAGATGGGGACGTGAGTATACTTGTGGGTAACATTATCGTGGGCCAGGTTGATGATGCCAATATGGGACAAACCAGTGCCACACCTTCAAGAGTTGTTCCTGAGATGGCCATCCCGACCGGGTAATAAGGTAGCACTACTCATGGCTGCTGATGTAAATAAGAAGGTTATCCCTTGGGTTGAAACTCAGGCTGAAGGAGTTAGAGGAACTTAGGATGCAGCCATGGTTAGTGAACCAACAACCATAAGTGTGCTTCCTGTCAGATTTTTAGACCTTAATCATCCTAACTCTCTGCCACAGAGCCAAAGTGAGGTCGCATCCTTGACCATTCGCTCTGCAATGAGAACAACTAACTCGCCTAAGAGCCATATTCCCTTTCGAATGAGGCCTCGCTCTGAATCTAAAGCTCCTTCAATCTTCCATGAACTAGTACCTGACTCTTTCCATATTTTTCTCTCCATGTCTGTTGGTAAGATGTACATTAGAGAGGGGTACCGGAAGGAATTCATGAGTGCTCCTCATTCCGATCGGGTTCGCACTATTTTTAACAACAACTGTATATATGAGTACCTTAACTTCTTCTCCCCTTAGCAGTTTCTATTGATCTTGATTAACCATAGTGTCCTCTTTTCTCCCTTTCTTACAGGCTTTACAAGAGCTGACCCAAGCATTCGTTGCCATAGAGAAGCAAAGTGGGGAGATTTCTCGGTTAGAGAAGCAGCTTACTGGAAGAGACCAAACACTCAAATCTGCCTCGATAGAGAAATTACGACTGCAACAGGCTTATAAGAAGAGACTAAAGCAACGTGAAGTCACTTGAAGATTCTTTGAATAGGTCGTTGGCGACCTCTAACGTTAGAGCTTCTTTGGCTAGTGAAAATGTTAGGGAGCTCAACTTGAAGAATGGTCAGCTTAAGGTGGATCTATCCTGTGCCGAACTGTGGTGTACTTACCTCAATCAGAGAGCTATCTTAGCTGAATAGAAGGTCATTAAGCTTAAAGAAAAAGCCCTGATTGCTAAGGAGACTTTGGCCGCTGTTCAGTACTCAATTCTCGAAGCTAAATAAAAATCTTAGGGAGGCCAGACTTTATTACTAGAAGTTGGTTGAAGATTCGGGAAGCTAGTAGGTTACCATATATATGCTGTCAAAGGAAGCCAAGATAGCATATGAAGTTCAGGCTATCGATCGATACAAGAGATCTTCAACATTTGATGTCGTCATGCTAAGAGCGTTAAAGCGAGGGCTTTGCACCGCTTGCATGTTTTTCGGTGGCAAGGAATCCCCTGAAGATGCTTGTTTCAGATGGGATGGCAAAATCAAAAGATACAAGACTCAATATTTAGAAGCTATTAAGAATCAAAGAATGAGATGGCAGGCCTACTGTAAATCGATCGGGAAGGAGCCCTATGTCATGCATGTGGAATTGCCCTCTGAATCTTCTCTAATAAAATTCCATTATAATGAAAAGGCTGATATCTTGGGTGAAGAAGTTGATGTTGGACCTTTACCTGACAGGGACTACTCTTCATTCATGATCGATGCTTTCTATGATATCAACTGGCCGAATTTCAAAGACCTGACCAATGGTTATGGGGATGATCCTTCTAATGGCTCACCTGCTAGTCTCTTTGCTGTTTCTAGGCTTGAAGGTCATTTGGGCTCGTCAAAGGCTTGACCTGTAGTCTCTCAGTCTTCTTCCTTTTCAATCCTTATAGTTGGTTTCTTTTGTAATTGTCCTTTTGTAAACTTGTACATTTACGGACATAATGATGGATTCTTTTTCTATTATTTTGTCATGTCTTTATTATCGTTTAAGCTGAGTAATTTATTCAACTAACTTAATCGAACATCTGATCAATTGGTATGAAGTTTGAACAACTTATTAGCTTAAGCTGACTATATAATAAATCTTGACATGGGTCTTTCTAACTGATTTAGCACTGAAAGTCTCATCATCCCAGTTTAACTAAGTATTTTATAGAACCGGCTCATTAAGTTTGATCGAGTAGATCATTAAACCAATTGCTATAATACTGACCATTTTAAAACTAGTCTGTTATATGGTTAAACCGATCATCTTTAATATGATCATCCATTTTACCAGACTGATCATTTTTGATCATGTAAGATTAGTGATCGGGCCAAATATGTTGTATATTTAGGCCCTCAGATCCTTACCTTATGTTCTGTTTTCATGCATTTTTGTATCTCTTATGGGTTGTTTTGTGCTTATTTGTAGGAAATGATGCAGAGACAGGTTTGGAAGCATACTGCGGTGATTCCGACAGAAAAAGGGCGAAAGAAAAGGGCAAAAGAGTGCAAACAGCTCTACAGTGTGGGTCCTGTGCGGGTCACAACCGCACTCCGACTGCACTCCAGCCGCACTCATGTTCATATCCTGTGGTAGGATGCAAGTAAAGAGATAAAGTGCGGGTACTAGTACGGGTCATCCAACCGTACACCACCCGCACCGTTGCCAAACCAGAGAAGCTGATGTTGCACCTGAAGATAAAGTGCGGGTACTGTGCGGGTCATCCAACCGCACTCTACCCGCACTAATGCTAAACCAGAGAAGTTGAAGAGGCACCTGATATTAGAGTGCGGGTACTGTGCGGGTTATCAAACCGCTGTTAGGATTATGCTCAATAGCAAGAGTGTAATATTGTAATTGACAATCTTTTCATATAAATAAAGTGATTTCTGATTTTGCAAAATCTTATAGCATTTATAATTATAATTGTCAAGGTAAATAATCATAAGGTCAAAAGACTATGAGATATGAAGAATTGTTTGTACATCCGGATATGTATGAGGTAGACACAATTCTTTAGTTAGTCTTGAATAACGTTCACAACTTAAGTTAAAGGTTGGGAACCTCTATCATGATAAAGTTGTAGAATTCTTTTACTAGCATTTGAGTGGGATCAAATGAGTTATGATGAGTCTAAAATCATCGAAAGGTTTTCGAGTAAAAGAATCTAGTGCACTGGGTGCATTGAACTGGATCACAATGAAAAACTTTATCTAGAACCGTCACTAGATATAAGTCTTTTCATTATCAGGACAATCAGAGAGTCTATCTAAATCCTGAGATAAATGATGGACTTATGGTTGCAAGTGTTATCATTTGAGCTATCAATAAGTACGATTATATAGCATAGTCTATCCTCGATAGTTTGGTGGTATTCATTTGTTAATCGATAGAGGACTTCATTTATAGATATGGACATCGTGGCTCCATTTATTAAATGAGAGTATAATATCATCATATGGATGTTTTGAGGTATTGGATACTAAATCTCAAAGTTGAGTTTTCAATAATGATTATTGAAGACATGGCTTCTGGACAAGTCAAAATATCCAAGTTCAAAATGTTGTTATATGAGGAAATATGGTAACTTGGAGAGCTATAGGCGGTCTATGAGCTCTTGGCGATTACTGATATTATTCACGAGGATACACCATCTCCTATAAGATTGTGTAGGGTATGAATGAGAAACATCTCCTTATTCTATCTTTATTTAAGAGTTCAATTTTAGCTCTTTAGTGGAATGAGTTAAAATTAATAGATCGGACCTAAGTGAATCATTTGTTGATTGTGATTAGGTTATGTCTATTGAAGCTTAAATTTAGATAGCCCACCAAGATCCACAATCCACACGTTCTTGCATGGATCACTTGATATATTCTACCGGACCAATTTATGGGTCCATCTAGAATTGCATTTAATATATTAAGAATATAATATGTCTATTATTTATTTAATGGGCTGCACTATTATATTAATATATTAAAAGGAGACATGTAGGCTTGTTTCTTTTAGTAAGAATAAGTCTGGTTCATATGTGGGCTTTTATTTAAAGTCAAATGGATTAAATAAAATAAGAAAAATAATATTGGGCCCATATATATATGGTGTGAGCGGCAAGGCTAAATAAAATAGCCCAAGATATTATTTTATTTTATTGTTTTGATTAAATGGGAATTAATTAATTATTTAATTAATTAATAGTTTAAATCAAAATCTTTTCCTGATCAGTAAATTAAATACTATGTGTTGGATTAGGGTTGGAATTCTTTTAAGTGATAGGATTCCTAATGTGGTAAGGATTAAGTCCACATACACTCCTTATTATACAAAGAATTCGGCCACCACTAGTCCTACAAGGGTTAGGATTCTTGAATTGATAGGAATTAGGGAAAAGGATAATTCCTTTTCAAGTAAGGAAATTAACCAACCCTAGATTTCCTATTCAATGAATTCGGCCAACCCTACTTGGTGAAGGAGAAAATTCGGCCAACCTATAAATATAAGGTTATGAATTTTCGGCCACCAAGAAGAAAAATAGAGAGAGATTTTTGCTTGTTTTGAAAATAAAAAATCCTACTCTATACACATAGATTTTCGGCCAAGAGAGAAAAAGAAAATAAGTTCTCATTCGATAGTGCACTTACAAGCCTTTAACATCAAAAGGTTTTGTGCACACTTTCGATTTAGGGTTACGCGAGTTTCAATCATATTGATTGTGAATTCAAAAGTGACCGAAACTATTTTTTTTAGGCTCTTGGTGTTTTACTATTGAAAATCAAGATCAGAAATTCCATACATCCATTCTAAGGTAAGCAATTCAAAGAAAAAGGGAGACCACGCTCCTAGGATGATTCACGTACGTGCTAGGATTGAAGATCTTACGGATTACCATCGACGTAAGTCAATCGGATCACGCGACAAGAGGTATTTAACTCTAACCGTATATTTGAGTTTAATTAATTAAAGGGTTAAGGTTCAAATCTTTAGAAAAATTTTAAACTATACGAAAATTATTTTTTCGCCTTCCACTGCGGTTTTAAACAATTTTTCCCTACAACCGCACTCCACCTGCACTTGCACCAAGAACAGAAGAGCAGAATTGCACCTGACGTTAGAGTGCGGGTACTGTGCGGGTCATCAAACCGCACTCCACCCGCACTTGCACCAAAGACAGAAGAGCAGAATTGTACCTGACATTAGAGTGCGGGTACTGTGCGGGTCATCAAACCGCACTCCACCCGCACTTGCACCAAGAACAGAAGGTAGATTTTGCACCTGACAGGGAAGTGCGATCACAGTGCGATTCCAAGTGCGGGTCAAGTGCGGGTGATTCAACCGCACTCCACCCGCACTAATGCCCTGATCCGTGAACTGAAGTTGCAGACAACCAATACAGTGCGGGTACAGTGCGGGTAATTCACCCGCACTCCGAGCGCGCCAGTTTGATTTTCAAAGGTTAAGTGACCTATTTTTGTATCTTGTATAAATAGAAAAGTTTAGAAACGTTTTAGGCAGCCTTTGACTCCGTTTTGCAGGAGGTTAAACACTTTTAGATCTAGAATCTCTCTCTCTCTCTCTCATCCTTACATTCTCTACTCAACTTCAAGGAAGTTAGGAGATTGGAACCACTTCAAGGAAGGAGATGTTCTCCAAGGGTTATTTCTATTTCCTCTCTCTTAGTCTCCTAGTTGTAATGAGTAGCTAAATCCCCTCTAAGGGGTTAATGGAGTAGTTAGTTAAATATTGGGCTTATACATAAACTTGATATTATATTGATATTCATGTCTATCTTCCATTGATCTATTCTTATTGTGAATGTTTATCATTGATTTCTTGTTTAGATACATCCTCTTTTCAAGATGTCTTTGTATTATGTATGAGTATTGCATCTAGATATATATCCTATTTAGTTGTTTAATGCTCTAAAGAATGGACGGAAAGTCATGAATTTCGACTCTTAAACCGCTGTTTTAATCTAACCTCAATCGAGTTTCCGGCACTATACATCCTAGGTCGGAACCCGTGAGAGAGTTAGAAGTCATCACTATACATCCTAGGGTGACTATTTGTAATCGGTTGAGTCATTGTTAGGTAGACGAGCTTCATTTCTAGAATCCGATATGCAACCAACTCTATACATCCTAGGTTGGTAGTTTACTACGGATTAATCCCTAATAGGTTGTCCGCACTATATATCCTAGGTTGGCCACCTTCTAGGGATAAATAACCGACTCTATACATCCTAGGTCGGTTACCTTGAATAGCCGTGCTATTGACAAGTTTGTTGCATTGCCAGTATTTACTTGCGTATCCATTAACTCCTTAGTTTCCATCATCTATATATATCCTTCACTCCATATTCCCCCTTCATTTTGTTTACATATTTAATTTAGTGTTATTTAGAGTGTGATTCACATCTACATTTTCATCAATTCATGTTTCGCTATTATATATATATATACATAACATTGCTTTAGCATTAACTAGTTTAGCTAACTCCGCTCCCTGTGGACGACACCCCACTTGCCACTATATTTATGTTCTCAAACTGATTTATGCTTTGTGAGGTTTTATCAAATATTATTGACGGACTGATTTTTTAAAACGACACTGAGAAAAACGTTCTGTCAATTAGTTATATTATTAAACTGATTATCTTTACCTTGGTGGCCGACCGGCCTCTGAGCTTGTCTGCCCGAGTTACTCTTGATCAGTTTTGATATCTTGCCAAGTAGGGTTCTTTTTAGGTTTTCATAGACCATTTGTATCGTCTTTTTATTTATAGACTGTAGTATTTATCTAGTAACTAAGTCATTGAGATGTCTCCCAGTTGTCTGTTACTCAAGACTATTATGATGTTAAAAGACGACTCCCAGTAGATAATTAGGATGTTGAAAGACGTCCCAACTCAACTTCATGCATCTCATCAGGTTTCTAATACCTGAAGGTGTTCTAACAGTGCTTTTTATGCAGTCAATTAGTTTCAGTGAGTATGCATTGTCCTTAGACTTCGCTTTCGGCCCCCTAACTTGGCCCCCCGAGCACCCGTTAGCCTTGGCCAGCTTGGGTGCTATGGGTTCGTCTTTGTAAACAAAGACAACTTTACTTTGAACACTTTTCTTGGTCTTTGAAGAATTTCTCCCTCAATGGGGAATTTTATTGATTGTTTCAATCTAAAATATTAAGAAACCATAATTAATCACAAAAGCTAACAAAATTCATTTTAATCTAATGCTGAACATTATTATAGAAATGAAAGTTAGAAAAAACCTCTAAAGATAATAGATCTTCAGGTACTGGGCATTGCATGGTCAGTGTAACTCTTCCCCTTCCGGTCGGGTTAGGCGATATGCCTCGTGCCCAGCTAAACCGACCACCTGATAGGGCCCTTCCCACTTGTTAGCCAAAGAACCGATCGCTTTTCCTTCGTATTAGGAGAAACCCTTCTTAGGACTAGGTCCCTGAGTTGAAATCTCTTTATTCGAACATGCGAGTTGTAGTATCTAGCTGCCCTCTGTTGATAAGCCGCATTTCTCACACATGTCAAATCTTTTATTTCTTCAAGTTCATCCAGGTTTTGTTCTAATATACTCACGTTTTGTTTGGGCGGGTACAACTGAACTCTTGGGGAGGTCTAAACTACCTCTACTAGGATGACTGCCTTAGTTCCGAACGCCAACGAATATAGTGTCTCTTTCGTTATTGTTCTTTCTATCATTCGGCATGCCCAAAGCTCCTTATGTAACTTATTTGCCTAGTTTCCCTTTTTGGTATCAAGCTTAGCCTTCAAGGTGTGCTTGATGATCTTGTTTACAGCTTCAATCTGCCTATTGGTCTGTGGATGAGTAGGTCTGGCATAATAGTTATTGATGTGGTACATCTTACACATCTCTTTGAATTGTCACTGTCGAATTGGATTCCGTTATTAGTGATGATTGTGTCTGAAATCCTAAATCGATAAATAATTTTTTTCTTCTCAAAGTTAGTGGTGTTGGCTCCAGTTATGTGCACTAGTGGTTCCTTGAAGTAGTCCACTGCTACAATAGCATACTTCGCTCCTCCCTTAGTTGCGGTTGGCATCAGGCCGATCAAATCTATCCCCCACATTACAAATGGCCATGGTGAGGTCAAGTTCTTCAACTACTCGGGTGGTCGCATGTTGTCATTTGCGATCCTTTGACATGTTTCACACTTTTCAGCCATTCATTGGACATCCTGAAATGGGGTTGGCCAGTAGAATCCTTGTCAGAGAGTTTTGTGAGCCAAGCTTTTACCCCCAGTATTATTTCCACAGACTTCGCTATGTATGCTTTTCAAGAACTTCCTAGCTTCAATTGGCCTGACACACCTCTGTAACGCCTTTGAAAACCACATTCTGTACAGTTCCTTACCAATTATTGTGTATCGGGTGGCCATGTACCTGATCTGATTTGCTTCTAGTGAATTCTCAGAAAGAATATTCCTTTCCAAGTGATCTCTAATCGGGGTCATCAATGTAGCATGTCCTTCTTCGACTACTCCTACTGCCCAGCTTTTCTCTACCCTTGATATTGGGTTGCATAAGGTGAGCTATCGAGATTTCCTTGGACTGGATGCTGATGGTGGCTGATGCTAGTTTTGACAAGGCATCTGTCTTTTCATTCTCTTCTCTAGGGATCTAGGTGACCCTATAGGTCTTGAATCTTCCAAGCAAAGTTTTGGCTATTTCAAGGTAGACAATCATATTGTCATCCTTTTCCTGGTCTCATCTAGGACCTGGTTGACAACGACCTAGGAATCGCTGAAGATCTCTATTTCATCAGCACCCGAGGCAGTACAAACCTTAAGTCTTGCCAGATGTGCTTCATACTTGGCCATGTTGTTAGTGGCCTTGAAGTCAAATCGTAAGGCACATTCCACCTAATCACCCTCTAGGATTGATATCACTATTCCTGCCCCGCAGCCGTGCATATTTAATGACCTATCAACGTGCAGCTTCCATTGGAAGATCTTCATTTCTCTCTATTCAAGCATTTAAGCTACCTCCTCGTTTGGTTCAGTGAATTTGGTGATGAAATCTGCTACTGCCTGGCCTTTGACCAAGGTGATTTCAAACTCACTTAGTTTGACTGCCTATTTGGTCAGCCTTCCCGACAATTCAGGTTTTGACAGAATCTGTTTGAGCAGAGAGTTTGTATAGATCTCAATCTTATGTGCCTGAAAATAGGGCATGCATTTCATTGCTGTTGTTATCAGTGCCAAAACCATTTGCTCAGCTGCTGAATATCTGTTTCTGCTAATAGTAACATATTGTTGTTGTAATAGACTGGTTTCTACACTCCCTCATACAACCCAACCAGTACTGAACCAGTTGCCACCGGTGTGACCGATATGTACAGATATAAAATCTCGCCACTTAGTGGTTTTGATAAGATCGGGACCTTGCTAAGGAATTCCTTGATCTACTGGAGGGCTTCCTCGCACTCTTATGTCCATTATACCATTTATCTTTCCTTATGGCTCTGAAAAATGGGGGGTATTTGTCCGTTGATCGCCTGACAAACTGGTTGAGTGAAGCTAGACATCCGTTTATCCGTTGAATCTCTTTTAGGGTTCTTGGGACCTTATATCCTTCAGCGCCTTTATTTTTTCAAGGTTGACCACAATTCCTCTTTGATGGACCTGGAATCCGAGGAACTTCCCTGATGGTACTCCAAAGACACACTTTTTTGGATTGAGCTTCATCTGGTATTTTCTCAATACCTCAAACGTCTCCTTTAAATCAGATGCATGTTTTCCAACTGTTACACTTTTGGTTAGCATGTCATCTATGTACACCTCCATGTTTCTGCAGATCTGTCAAGCGAACATCTTGTTTACTAGTTTCTGGTATTATTAGGTTTTAGATTTGTGTTGGTTGGATTCCATAGCAAAATCTTTTTGTTTTTATTGACTAGTCACTTAGGTGATTAGTGTTTGATATGAGCTTCAAAAAAGGAAAGCAACTTCTAATGCAAAGATCATCTTTAAGAGGAAAGACGCTTACTTGGATGCTAAAGTATAGAGATTTTTTTTCCTATTGCAAGGCGTATGTGCACACACACATTGCATACATTTGTCCACCTATATTTTTGCGCTCAATTGGTATAATACATACACATATATTATTGTATCCACATGCATTAGATTTAAATTGACAAAATTTGTAAAATCGCATGTTCCAAGACTCTCTCTAGGAAATGGTATACTTGTGTGTTCCTGTGTTTATTTGTATGTATTTTATTGATTTCAGACTTAAATGTGTTCTTATATTATTCCTTATTGAGTTTCGAACGTTTCAGCTCCTCATTCATAAGTTTTCAAGATCTGAATTGGATTTTACGAAACTTTTCGTGTGTTTATTGTGCATTGTTTTCATCCTTGTGTATCGAGTCGAATTCCAAGTTTATGATAAATTTTTTACAAACCTCCATGTCCAGTGAGTAATTTAGGGTTCGTAATCTGAAAACATATTTGAATTTTGAGTTCTAAGGCCGAAGAACTGTCGAAGAACGCGAGAGGAACGAAAAAAGGAAGAAAAGGGAAGAGGGGTGGCAAATTGCCAGAACACCCTCTCTCGTAAATGCCACGCACCTCCATGAGAAAGAGGCCCCTCTGCCCCGTGGAGGCCACATGCTTCCATAGGGTGCTGATGTGGCATGTCAACTTACCTCTCCCGTGGTCCCTTACACTCCACATCATTTCCCTCTCATTTATATTCAAAGTTGGGAAGAAATTTTCTTAAACTTGTCCATTTTCGTTTTTGTGATATCTCACTCATTTTAGATCCGATTTTGGTGATTCAAAAACCAAAATTCATTTTCTTTAGAAGGGGAACAAGTAAAAATTATTTTAAAAGCTAATTGGAGTCCAGAGTTTCTGATTTACTTTGATCTTCATCAAGTGTTCAACATATTATAAGTAAATCATATTCTCTACGCTTTTCTTGTGATCAATTTCTTGAATATCTTGAATTGAATATGAAATGTGTTGAGAATGATTTGGATTCTATTTTTAAGATTTGTTTGAGTGATTTTGGAAATTAGCTTTTGTGATTTTTAATTGAATATCTTTCAAGCTAATTTTGATGAACATGAACTTGAAACTAGAAAAACCTTTTGTTTGTTCTTGATAGTTGTTTCTAGGTTTTAGTCACGTGCTCTTGAACTAGAATAGTTTGATTGTGATTTATATTATTCAAATCTAGTTCTTTTTTGAGTGAATGTGTTGTGGATTTCAAATGTTGATTTGTCCACTTGATTTCAAAGCTAGTTTTGTGCCTTTTGTTTTAAATCTTATATTTTAGCTTTGATTGACATGTTTAGATTTCTAGCTATTTTAGTGAGTGATCTTGAATGCCTAAGCTAGATTTCTAATCACATGTTCATAAGGATTATCTACATTTGTTTGTGAGCTTGATTTGTGCAATACTAATTCTTCATAGAGTGTGTTTGATCTATATACTCTATTTGCTTGTGTTTGCATCATGATTGCAAGTGTGCACTTCACTTAGATTATTGCCTTGTAAAAGGAGAAAGTCTCAATTAGATCAAGCAGATCGAGATTGAGCAAAAAGTCTTGACTGGGATCAAGTGGATCCAAAAGTTGAGCAAGAGGTCTTGGCTAGGGTCAGGGAGATCCGTAAGTTGAGCAAGGAACTTTATAAAGACAGGTGAAGTGTCTTGGATAGAAAGAGGCAAGTCTCTCACTAGTAAAAGGCCCGAAGGTAGGTTAGAGTAGGAGGATCCAATAGGTGATCATGTGTATTGATTGCTTGAGGTGTACATTCTACCAACTAGTGAAAGATAATGTCGTTAGTGGTTGTGGAATCAACCCGGGGATGTTTCCTCAAGTTGTGAGGTTTTACCACGTTAAAAAAAATCTTTTGTGTTGATTTTTCTTGCTTTTAGTTTTTCACTTACTTTAATTTGTATTGTTTTAATACTTGCTTTATTGAATTTAAAATGGTATTGTTAAAGCAATTTATTTGTTAAATTTTCTAAGTGTGAAAATTTTGATTGTGTGAAAACGAAGTGCAAAGAATTTAAGTCTATACATATTCACCAACCCCCACCCAACACCACCCCCCTCTCCCCTCTAGGTATATTTGACACTATAAGTGGTAAGGAAAATTTCAATTGGTATCAGAGTGTTTAGAAGTAATTAGATAGATCCATCTTATAGTGTTTGTACTTGTTTGAAGGAAAATCACGATTAAGGAAGTTTTCTCTTTCATTGCTTCTATTGTTGAAAATGGTGAAATAAATCCTATTGACCTAGAAGATCAAAAGATGAAAGATCTTATTCAAGAGAATGAGAGAATCTCTAAGATTAATAGGTCTCTGAATAAGAAGCTAGAAGAAAATCATGAACTTGACTTAAAAGAGATCAAAGAGCTTAAAGATAAAATTCTTAGTCTCGATAAGAACTTGAAATATAGTAATTAAATAATAGGAATTTTGAAACAAGGAGTTGAGCAAAAAGATGATTCTCTTGATCGTTCTAAGAGTCTTGAAAATGAGCTTAGAGTCAAAGTGAGTAAGCATGAGAGTCAAGAGAAGAACTATGAACAATGGTTGAGTAAAAAACATGAGGATGTTAGAAATGGTGATAACATTCTTAAGAAGTATGCCATTAAGATAAATATGCTTAATGACAAACTTGATGAGGCCAATAAGATGATAAGTCAAGTACAAGTAAAGTAGACACACTCATTAAGATTGGTAAGTATCCAAATGACAAGAGATGAATAGTTTATTTGAATGAAATGGTTACACCTTCATCTAACAATTCTACTTTTGTCAAAGCTAGTGGTAGGGTGAATGTAGGTACACTCTCTAACGGTAAAGCCATGGATGAAACTGAAGGTGCCTCAACATCAACAAGGAGAACTAAAGGAAAATCTTAACAAGATCAAAGAAAACAATCATCGTTCTCACATGTAAAAGGCGAAGAATCAAGTAAAGCACATCAAAGAGGTAACAATATGAAAAGGCTCAATACTTTGAATGCTCAAGCTAAAGGTAACTTTCTCTAATTTGTACCTATTTGCCATATTTGTAACATGGTATGACACATAAGACCTAGGTGCTGTGAGTATATTCATAAATGCAAATATGAGAATGATTTGTATGATTTCTCTTTGATGAATGGTCCTAGGAAATCATCCACGTATGGATATAGATCTAGACCTAGGAAGACCTTGCATAAAAAGCATGTTCATAAAAATAA
Source organism: Dipteronia sinensis (assembly GCA_033220585.1). NCBI lineage: Eukaryota > Viridiplantae > Streptophyta > Magnoliopsida > Sapindales > Sapindaceae > Dipteronia > Dipteronia sinensis. Next base: position 28,368,789 of record CM065644.1, on the reverse strand, counting down.
TGTTGATAATTTGCTTGTGAAAACACAGTTGATAATAAGCCAAAGAATAATTCAAAGCATGTTGTTAGTAGTAACGAGAAGCATGTGGTCAAGAAAATGTGGATTACAAAAGACTCAACTCAATGTTTGGTTGCACAGTATGCACTTAGAGCCAACCCATCCTAGTCTTGGTACCTAGATAATCGATGCTCTAGGAATATGAACCGGTAACAAGGAATTTTTCAAGAAACTTGCTATGAAGGATAGAGGTTGGGTGACTTTTGGTGATGGCACCAAAAAGCAAGTTCTAGGCAAGGAAACAATTTGTATCCCTGGATTGCCTAAGCTTAGAAATACCTTGTATGTAGATTGTCTACAAGCTTACTTGATTAGTATTACTCACTTGTGTGAAATTTTTCAAGAAGTTAGCTTTAAAGATTTAAAGAAGCTTCAAAAATATAACATTGTTAGAGGTCTACCTAGTCTTGGTAAGAAGCTTGATGGAGTTTGTGAACCTTGTCAACTTGGTAAACAAACTAAAGTGCCTCACAAAAAGAGCACAAACATTGCCACCAAGAAGCTGTTAGAACTTGTGCACATAGACCTAATGGGGCCAATGCAAACCGAAAGTATGAGTAGCAAGATTGTGAGAAATAAAACTAGATTAGTGCCTCAAGTTTACATTCAAGTTGAGGGTGTAAACTTTGATGAGACATTTGCACCCGTTGCACGTCTTGAGTCCATTAGACTTTTGTTGTCCATTGCATGTCGTAAGAAATTCAAATTGTTTCAAATGGATGTCCAAAGTGCTTTTCTCAATGGATACTTTCAAAAAGAAGTGTATGTTGAACAACCTAAGGGTTTTGTAGACCCACACTCTCCTAATCATGTTTATAGATTGAAAAATGCTATCTATGGCCTTAAGCAAGCTCCTGGAGCTTGGTATGATAGGTTGACTCAATATTTTGTTGCGAACAACTATATGAGAGGTTTCATTGATAGAACTTTGTTTGTGAATCATCATAACAATGCCATATTTGCTGCACAAATATATGTGGATGACATTGTTTTGGGTCAACATGTAAACCAAGGTTAAAGAGTTTGTTAGTGTCATATCAAGTGAATTTGAAATGATTATGGTGTGAGCGCAATTACTTTCTTGGTATGCAAGTGAAGCAATCTAGTTATGGTATTATGTTAACACAATCCAAATATGCTAGAAATCCTGCTAACAAGTTTTCCGATTGAAAATGGTAAAGACTTTGAAACACCCATGAGTACTACTCTAAAACTTGACAAAGATGAAAAAGGACAGAGTGTTGATTAAAGCCTCTATAGGAGCATGATAGATAGTCTACTCTACCTAATGGCAAGTAGGTCGAATATTGGTTTTAGTGTTGGTTTGTGTTCTAGGTTTCAAGCTAATCTTAAGGATTCTCACTTGAAAACAGTTAAAAGAATCATTAGGTTTATAAATGGAACACATAATCTTGGCTTATTTTATTCCTTTGATACTAATGATATTCTTGTTGGCTGTTGTGATACGGATTGGCAGGAAAAATTGATGATCGTAAAAGCACATAGGGCGGTTGCTTTTACTTGGGGAATAACTTGGTTTCTTGGCAAAGTAATAATCGAGCCAAAATTGTTATATATTTTTGCCCTCTTATCCTTTGTCTCGCTTTCGGGTGTTTTTATGTGTGTCTTATGGCTCTTTTGTTACAATTGCAAGCATTAGGTGAAAATTAGGAATCAAAATTGATAAGAGACAAATCGGTGAATAAAAAAGGAACTCTTGAAAACCTTAGTGCACAGGTACCTTACCTGTGCACTACCAGTTCACAACCGTGCATCGAAGGATGGAAATCAGAGTAGACCTCAGTGCACGGGTACCGCAAGGGTGCACTACCCGTGCATTTGCTTAGACCAGAAAGCAAGAAGAAGACTGCACGAGTCCCTTACCCGTGCACTACATGCGTCAGGTACAACCACGTCTGCAAAATCAGTCTTATTTCGGGGAACCTATATATAGAATCTAATGTTAGGTACGCCATAAGCCCACATGCCATTTTACATCACATTTTATTTCTCTAGATCTAGAAAAGCATTCTCTCCCAAATCATCCAAAACCCATACATCATCTTTATCAGTTGCTACTCAAGAAGGACATTGGATGTGGATTCAAGCTTGAAGGAAGAAGGTCTCACATGGGTCCTTTCTATTTCTCTCCTCTTTGTCATTTTCTTACATTTGTCATGAGTAGCTAAACCCAAATTGGTAGTTGATGTAATTAATTCATAGATTGTTGGATTTCCAACTTATTAATTTGATTAATATAGTTCCACTCAATTTGCCTAATTGTGTTTAATTATCTCTTGAATTAAGTAGGCGCTCCAATTCTTGATTCTTGTTGATTAATTGAACTTATTAGAGTAACTAAGCTTTAATTGAAATCTTTGTGAAGTGGGTAAGCACTCCAACTCCCATTTAACTTAGTGGTTGAATTTGCTCTTTAATGCATTTAATACTCACCTTGGGTTGGGTAGGCACTCCAACTCCCAACTCATTATAGAGGTTGAATTGTGGTTTCTTTGTGAGCCAAGTAGGCACTCCAACTCTTGGTTTGCATTCGTTATCGATGTATGTTTTTAACCATCCACACCTAAGGTGTTTTAACCAAGCTCAGTTGAATTGGAAGGGGTATGTTGTGAGCACTCCAATCCAACATATCCCGGCTAGGTAAAATGGGTGGATTGTGAGTACTCCAATCCAAGCCATCATGGCTACCTTACATCTATCCAAAGCAAAAGTGAAAGGGGTCGATTGTTAGCACTCCAATTCAAGCCATCCTAGAAATTCTAGCTAGGAAGATTGGCCCTATATCGAAATCGAATCGGTCTTCATATGCGGAACTCCCACTATTTGTGTCTATATTGCATCTACTCCCATATCTCTCCTCATACATTTTCACACACATTTTCATTATCTAAAATTTTGTTTAGTTTCTTTAGTTAATAGTAGCCGCATTCCCATTTAGTTCCTATCATCAATCATTTCAATTTACTTTTACTGCACTTTGTTTTTATTGCATTTATTACTAGAGTAAAGATTTGATCATAACTATATCTCGATCTCTGTGGACGATACCTTAACTTGCCACACTACTTGTTTAATACATTTGAGAGCATAGTTGCGGTTTTATAATTTTTTGTTTTTATATTTGCATATACGACAGATGCATGTCAAAAATGGCGCCGCTAACGGGGATCGGCGTACTTAGTAGTGATTATGTTTAGCTCTAGTTTAGTTTATTTAATATTTTAGTTTTCTATTGTTTCTTTTTATTTCGTTTGGTATTTTTATTTCTGTTTGTTTCAGGATTCTATGAAGTTTAACATGCGAAATGAGCAGATCATTCAAAGATGAGTTGAGACAGCTCTTGCAGGATACTCATCATACAAATAAGCTAATTATAGCTTCTCAGTAGGCAATCGAGCAGAATTTCAACAACTATGAGTCAACTATGAAAATATACAAACGCGGATAAATTGCCTTAAGCTAACCTAGAGGGGGGGTGAATAAGTTTTTACACCTTTTTTCAATTCCTTGAAACAAACAAAAGTTTGTCCCTCTAGCTAGCTTGAATCACAACACTTTAGATCATAAATCATATGTATACAATCAATATGTATTCCCAATCAAAGTATTGTAAAACAAGCTTGCAAGTTGCTAGTGAAAGAATTATAATAAAACTAAAAACAAAGAATATTTGTATTCACAACATTGTTCAATATGTACAAGTACTTAATCAAAGATGATTATTCACAAATAAATCTAAATACAAATAAAATGATATTTACAACTTTGATCAAATGAAGTGCTTGCATCTCACACTTTACAATAACCGTGTTTACAACAAAATCTAGAAATGAAGTTTATGAAACAAGATACAAACATACACATACAAGTATAAAAGAGAGATAAGAAGAATTAATACATGGATTTTTTAACGTGGTAAAACCTCCTAAGAGAAACATCCACGGGTTGAATACAACCATCGGGTACTTTTAATATTAGAAAGTAGACAAGACATTCCTCAAAAGTGACCAATAAATGACACACTTTATATTGGACTCGACGTCTACCCAATCCCTATTGGTAGATTGGAAATTCCTCAAAAGTGATCAACAAATGACACACCTTCTATCGGACTCCACTTCTACACAACACCATTAAGAAGTTGGAAATTCCTCAACAGTGATCAACAAATGACACACTCTCTATTAGACTCCATTGCATCTTAATATCCTAGGTCTACCAATAAAAAGTCTACTTTCTATCCAAGGAACCCATTCCTCTAGAAAGTCTCCATGCTTGATTATCTGGACCACATGTCCTAACCAAGACTCCTTGCTTGACTATCCGGACCACATGTCCTAGCCAAGACTTCATGCCTTTTACAAGGACTTCCTAATGTGATCAATGAATGCAAAATGCAAACAAGCACTCAACATAGAATATGAGATAAATACATTCTATGGGAACTAGACATAAGCATGTAAGTTCATAAATCAAAATTGTCTAGTTACTAAACATGAATAAATTCTAGAACATGTGAAAACACCTAAACACATTAAATTCCTAAAATCATTCATGTGACTAAAACTTGAATCAAATATATACATTAAGTACACATTCAAGATTTTAGTAACAAACAAAAACATGCTAGATTCACAAGATATGATCAATGAATATTCTAGCAAATATTTAGACATGTATTTATGAACAAATCAAATAAATCCTAATTAGCTCTAAATATGAAATCAAATGTGTTAATCCTAAATATGTTCAACTAATGAGTCCTAGCACATGATAAGGCTATCAATCATGAAAATAAAATCAATCAAAGTACAAATAGCCCTGGATAATAAGCTAATCACAATACAACTCACAAACATGTGAAAACCTATATTTCTAGAAAAAATAGTTCACATTCAAGTCCCTAATTAGATTAGATTAGCTTATAATTGAAGCTATACTTCTCAAATATATTTTTTCAAGTAACACATACATATAGAATAAGATAACTCAAGGTAATTGAAGACTTTGAAGATCAAAACACAAAGAGTAGAACAATACCTTGTAATCTCGTGCAGTTTCGGATTTGACTATAAAGCCACCACAAAACTTGAACAAATGACAGTAAAGTAACTTAGAGAAGGTAGGGGACATCAATACAAAGATTCTCCAACTTGAATCACTCAAATAGAAGTTGATTTGAGAGAGTTATGGAGTTTGGAAGATGAGAAAACTGAAGATAAAATTATGCACATATTTCTCAAGTTTTCTTCTTGAAATAAAAATGAGAGGGAGAGAGAGGGAAAGTGAGAGCCAATGGCCACATGCCACCTCACATCCCTAAGGAGGTGCATGGCCATCTCGGGGGCAGGAGACCCTCCTCCCCGAGATGGCCACATGCCTCCTCGAGGATGGGTGGCAAGTGGCCTTTGGCCACTTGCTTCCTCCCTCGCGCACCTTCGCGTTCTTTGACCGTTCTCCGGCCTCCAAACTTTGAATTCGAATCTATTTTTGGATTACAAACCGAGACTCTCTCACACACATGGAAAATTACAAAACATAGACCATAAATTATGAATTTGACTCGATACGTGAAGACAAAGACAATACATGGTAAGTGACCGGAAAGTTTCATAACTTTTTACTCGAAACTTGAAAACTAATGAAAGAGTAACCAAAACGACCGAAACTCAATGAGGAATAATATAAGACCAAGTTCAAGTCTAAAGTCCATAAAACATAAACAAACAAACACATGAACATACAAGAATGCCATTTTCTAGATATAGTCCTAGAACATGCAATTTACAAAACTTGTCAATTTAAAGCTAATGCATGAGCATTCAATATCAAGTGTGTGAATGTGTTATACAAATTAAGCACAATGATGCAGGGACATATATGGATGCAATGTGTATGTGTGCCTAAGCCTTGTAAGAGAAATGAGGTCTAAATATACCTTTGTTTAGCAATGAAGCATATTTCTCTTTGAAGACTCAATCTTGCTTGATAAGTTACCAAATTTTCTTTGAAGCTTGAATCATCATCAATCTAAGATAACTTATCAATACAAGTGAAACATTGTTTTGTTATGGAATTAATGCCAACACGACTTCAAAAACCTAACAAACTAGCTGGCCATACCAATCAATAGAATCCACTTACGAAGATAATCTCATCAACTCCATCAGAGCAGCAAATCAAAACGTTAAGGAGCTCTCGCTTGAATTAAGGAAAGAAGAGCACTCTAAACCCCAAAACTCAACCAATGGGTATTTCCTCCATCTTGGAGTACCCAAACTGGTGCAACCCTCAAATCTTGAGGAAGAACGAAGTACAATGATGGAAGAGATGGGCAAGGAGATGATGGGTGCTGAAAAAGAGTTAATAGTGATAATGGAGTTGTTGAAGAAATAAAATGAAGCACATCAATAAAAAATAGAGAAAACTTCCCTAGAAAAAAGAAGATATGAGGGAAGAATTTGAGAAGAAATTGCAGCACACAAAGAAGGGGTTAGAAGGCAAGGAGGCCTTAGAAACAACAAAGAAGAACGAGCTTCAAGAGTTAAACAAAAAACTCTTACTTTAAGTAAAGATGCTCCGAGTGGAAAATAGTACACTTAAGAAGAAGAAAGGCGAAGTCTCTGACAAGAACAAAGAATTGGAAGCACAAATTGAGAGACTTAAAGCTAAAAAGAATATGGCATTGAAAGACTTGGTGGACTTAGCGAGGATATCGAAGGAATTTGAAGATTACATAGCTCGCAAGTCAAAGAAGATGCAAATGGAAGTTGTACAAAAAGACAATGCCCTCGAGGAAGTGAAAGAGGAACTTAGAAAGAAAGAGGAGGCCCTCAAGATAGCGCAAGTGAAAAAGTGTGACTTCATAAATCAACTAGACAAGGTTGAGAAGGATGTCAAGTAGCTATAACGTAAGCAAATTGATGGTGTAAAATCATGTTATAATATACTCACTCGCAAGTGCACGAATCGTGAAGATTAGCACAGTGACAAGTAAGGATCGTTCCCACGAGGAAAAGAGATTTATTAATTAAAACTAATTCTAATTAAAGTTAAATTAAAGCAACCAAAAGATTTGTTGAGATTTGAATTAAACTAAACTAAATTAAGAAAGTAATTAAAAAGAATGGTGTTTGTGATCAATGGAAAGAAAACATTAGGTTATCAATGATCCTCAATTATGAACACTCGATATATGGAATTAATTTGTAAACAAGATTCAATCAATTCTAGGGTTCATTCTTTGTCTTTAATGTGACTATTACCGTATGGTCATGGGATGAGTCACGTGCTCCTAACCACTATTCACCCTTGGTCTATGGTGTGAACAGTGATCGAAAACCCTTTAAGTGCAAGAATTAAGAACCAAATTCTATACTTTGCTTGGCCTATGCTAAAGATAAAATTCATTCATTCAAAAGAGCATTAATCAAGATTAGGTTTGGTCTATACTCTAACCCTAATTCTCATATAGTCTTAACCCTAAAATCATGCCAAATAATTATTCACCCTTGGTCTATGGTGTGAATAAATATTAAAACTAATGAGGAGTTAAGCAATTAAGCACAATGAATAAATCAAGAATTAAATTGATGAAATAATAATTAATCCATAAATGAGCATTCACAAAAGGTTCACATTGATTCCCTAGTTATGGGATTAGTTACACATCATAGAAAAAGAAAAGAAAAGAGATTGAGTAGAGAAAACCCGATATGATCATCAAAGAGCTCCTCCAATTCTTCTTCGTCTTCTTCTACAATGGATGGATGGGTCTTGAGGTGATGTGTGGTGATGGAGTGATTGGGGACGGCCCCCTTGGTGGCTAGGGACCTCCCTTCGCTTCTCTCCCGAAATTAGGGGTTCACATGGGTTTAAATAGGCTTTAGATGATAAGCCAAGTCCTTAAACAACAAGGAAATTGGTTCCCTTTTGGAACTCTACCTTTTTGGGATTTAATTCTTTCCTAATCCACTCAAATTGATTACTTATTGAAGGATGATAAGGATTAGGTGTCAACTTGCTTTCCAAGACTCACACTCATGTCCAAGAAGGTAATATTTCTTGTTCTGACAACTTGCAAAATAAATCCCAGTCACTATTTGCGGAATTATGACTGATCTGACTATCGGATACTAAAACGGGCATAACTTCATCTAGGAATATCGGAATTACGATCCGTAAAGTGCGTCAAAAACTAGACTTCCAAGGATTTCTATTCATAGGTGGTAGGACACACAATTCAATCGGAACGGAGAGATATGGCCCCCGCAATCTGGGTGATCTGCACTGGCCGAAATTCAGCTTTTTGCTCCTTTTCTTCAAAATAACTTCTAATACCTCTTTCATGGAATGTGACCTATAAATGCTCAACAAACACATAAAATACCTAATTTCACCCAAGAACAAAGCACAAATAATAGGAAATGGGGACTTAAAATATGTATAAAAATAGACCGATCACAAATATAAAGACCTCAAAGTCACTCATCAAAAGGGAGTTCATCTAACTCAATGCCTGTTTGCAATGTTTGTTCAAGGAGAGTGCATGTTAAGAGTGACTACTATAAGTCTAATAGACATAGGAAAATGAGAGGTTCTAGAAATAGGAGGAGCCCACCTAAGGTAAAGAAAATATGGGTGAGAAAAGATTTAATGAACCAAGTGAGAACTATGGGAAAGGAAAAGATGGGGAACTTACCTAAATTTGTTAGAGTCGTAAAGAAGAAAGAGCTTCCCAACTCGGTTAAGCCACCCTTAGCATCACATTGAACATCTTTGATGCATGTTTTGAGTTATACAATTTATTTTCTTTTATCTTTATGATGCCTTATATTTTGATTTAAAGTGTGCTTGATTGTATGTGGGTAGAGTTGAGTTATGAGAAAATCTATTGTGTAATTTGTTTTAAGATTGTGTCATTTATTTTCATTTTGTTTTGTGATAACTAAGAACAAGGCAAGGAGCAGTTTATAGAGATAATTTTTGTGCAGGGAATCCATTCAAGATATGGAAAATCCAGAAGTGCAAATGGGTGGCTAAACGGTCAGTGCACGGGTAGCTCACCAGTGCACTATCCATGCACTACCCGTGCACCGGGAAAGAACCAGGAGTTGGATTGGATGTGCACCTGTAATTGCACATGTACCTTACCCATGTTATGCCCATGCATAGAGTGCCCCTATATATAAAATGTCACATTCGTGGTAGGGCTCACCAAATCCCAAACAAAGAAAATTTATTTCCCTTCTTCTTTTGCAAATGCTAAGGTAATCCGTTTGCCTCACGTTTTAAATTTTTTTCAAGACAAAGGTATGGATTATTGCTCTACTAACTTGTTTTCCATTGATTTAGTATGAATTGCACATTCGTCTCTCCTTCAAATTCTCTAACATATGCATGAACCCTAAGCTACAAATAACCCACAAAAGTTTTCAAACATTAATGAATATTTTTTGATGATTTATGTTGGGTTTGTGTAATTAGAACATGTAGGAGTGAATTTGATTAACTTTGAATGATAATAGATCACTTTTGCATATAAATTGGACATTCTAGGGTTTATTGAATTGGTATTAAATTGAAGTTATTTGCACATGGATTTGTTGTGTTATATGTGCTTATTTGATGGTAAACTTTTCTAGAAGCAAATTTTTATTCATTTGTGCACATTTTGCATTTTACAGTGGAAGAGTCGAAGGCAAACTCCCAGTTCTGGGAAACTGCACGGGTAACCTACCCGTGCTATACCCGTGCACTGAGCAATTAGGCCTGATTTTTGTCTGCAAATATTTTGCTTAACTCTTGTCTATAAATGTTTACTTTCAGCCATGGTATATCTCTAATTGAGTGCTTTCTTTTGCAGATGTCAGGCAGAATAAAGTTTGTAGCTAAGAAATATGGAACAAGGGAGAGTAGGAAGAAAGAGAAAACTACCATTCCATTGCCTCTATGCACCTTGAACAACGATTTCGAAAGACAGCTGGAATGTTTTGAGTACAGGGACATAGTGGAAGAGCGAGGAATAGCTCTATCCGAACTTTCACACACTCAAATTCCTAACAAGGTAAATCAGAGGGGTGGCAGACTTTTGTTAGCTCACCTCCCAAATTCTGTAGAAGGATAGTGCATGAGTTTTATGCTGGGATGGTTCACGATGACTTCATCAGAGGAGTCTCGGTTATGGTGAAAGAGGTAGAGGTCCAGATGAACTCAGCCGATATTCAAAGATATCTCATAATAGAGCTTTCTGATGATCCACAGATACTGAGCAGAATAAGAGAAAGACTCAATTGGCATGAGAGTTTTGTCAAGAAAAATATAGATCTCGCCAATGATTTGGTCATCACTCCAATGGATTTTTGGGTGACTCCAACATACCCGATCAAGCACACAAATCTAAAGACTAAGTTGGGATTCTGGCATGTATTCATATCCCACTCCCTCAAGCCACGCACTTATAGAACAAATGAATCCTTCAAGACTGCCACCGTGTTACATTGCTTATAGCACAACCAGCCAATCCATGTTGCTTGGATCAGGAAGTCAGAGATCCTGGCAGTGGGAAATAAGAAGATAGACAAGCAAGCTCTGATTTTCCCCTGTTTGATCATTGAGTTTTGCAGACAATTTGGAGTGGACCTCAACAATGATGAGTTAGAGTGGACATAAGAAGATTTGGACTTCATGACCTAGCAAACTTTTCAGGTGGAACGAGACTTGACCAGTACCAGGAGGAAAACAGGCAGAAAGAAGATTAACACATAAGCACATTCAAGTTCTCATCCACCAAAGGACATGTATCTTGAACAAGAGCAGATGGACTACGATCAGAGGGCCCCAGCCTTAGCTCCAAAGCCAACAGTATCAGTTAGGGGTGACCAGGTTCTTTGGCAGCAATTGATCTTCAGGATGGTAGGCCTCCAGAATTTAATGAACTTACTGAGATCCAGTTTTACCATAGAGATTAGGGAGGCCATTGGCAATATTGAAGACCTTTGGACAAATGTCATTGGCATGAGACAAGACTTGAACTTGGTTCCCTACTCAAGAAGGAAGAAGCAGGCCAATCAACAGCCATTCACTTTAGGAGGGCTTACCATTGATCCAGAATTTCAGGCAACAATGGGGATGTTGAGAAGAGAACATGAGAAGAGGCTCCGAGAAGAGCATGACCCAAAGCAGAAAGGGCCAATGGTCGAAGAAGAGGAGTCTGAGTCAGATGAAGATTGACATTTTTACTTGCCAATTTATTTGAACTTTTCTTAGATTTATTTAGCATATTTAGGGTTGATCTCATTTATTTTTATTGCACTTTTATTTTGCTTTACTTGCTAAAGTTACTGATAGTGGATAGTTTTGGATATTTTTGGATGGTATTTGTTTGAGAGATATTTGGGTTGAGATATTTTTGTGTTGTTGTTAACCTTTGTGGTTAGAATTTGTGCTTTAAGGATAGGTTCTTTATCTCTTGGAATAGACACACCAATAACTTGCACGTCCTGGAGGGACAAGCAATCCAAGAGCGCTTATAAAACGGACGAGAACCTAATCAACTTTGAGATTGCAAGAACACAACCACCTCGGTTTCATTTTTTCATCTCAAACTCATGAACTATATTTCTCTATATTTTTTTTTTAGACATTTGTGGATAATTAGTGAATGTGGATATACTTATTGAATATAATTTTGGGTGGAATGTGTGGATAGCTATGAATGAATGGAAACACATTTGATTGTTGATAACATTTTTGATTTCCAAGTTTTGAATTTATTGATTCATTCATTTTTGATTTGATGAGCCAGAGGCTCTTGTGGATAAGGATAATGTATATGAATTTACATGTTTTCTTTTCATATAGCCCAACTCGGTTTGAGGCGTTTTTTTTTTTGAATTCATGCATATACTTGTACATGCATGAGCATATAGTAAAAATCAGTTTGGGACCTCATTCCGACAATTTTGTGAATGGATGCTTGATGTGGTTAAATGTTGAACTTAATTGCCATATTTACTTAGAACGCCCTATTTTATGATGAGCCTATTTGTGAGTTTTTTATTTTGTTGGGCATTGATTGTGCATGATTAGTGCCGAGGTTTTTGTGTTTTGAGTCAAGTTGGTATGCACCGCTAGGCCGGACTTTATTGTCTTCAATATTGAGGACAATGTTAGGTTTTGGTTTGGGGGTGTAGACGCCTTTGTTGAGTCGTCTTTTTTGTTGTTTTGAGTCGTTTTTAGTTATTTTGGTCCAAATTTTCAATTTGTCGCAATGGCCAAATTTTTCAAGCTTTAACTAGCTTGGATGTGATGCCTTTAGTGTGTGCTTTTGGCGAGTGTTTAAATGCACTTTGAGCTTGTGTAGCAAATCGTTGTCACTCTTGGGCTTACTTGCATTGTCATGGGCTAGTCCCATACTTTTTGTGTTTAATTTGAAGGGACTCAGTGCTCTTGCGCCTTGTTCTAATAGTGAAGATCACCCGTGAGTTCACAAATATAAGCATATAAAAAGCGCAATTGAGGGTATAATTGTTCTATTTTTTAAACACTCTTCTCGTCATACGTGTCACATGCCATAGGACTTACATCTCATACATATTGTGGATTGCTTGTCGAATGCATTCATTCCCTTAATAGACTAATTGTGGAAATGATTTTAGCCAATGTGTGTGCAATTAACTACTTAAAAAGCCTAAACACACTCATATGTCCCTTATGTGTGCTTCCAAGCCAATTTTGAGGCCAAACACTTACCTTTCATTTGGGACCACAATTAACCATATAACCATAACACAAGCCTACCCTTTTATTGCCAATCATGTTAGGGTGTTGTGTGTGTGGTGTATGAAAGTGTAAGCTCTAATGTGAAATAGCAAGTACTTAGGCAACTATGTAAAATGTGCAAGAAATGGCTCAACATGGAAAATTGCCAAAATTTGCACTTAAGAGCCGAATTGTCAAAGTGTAAAATGTTATTCTGCAAAAAGAAAAGAAAGGAAAAAAAGGAAAAAAGGAAAAAACAAAAGGCAAAAGAAAGAAAAAGAAGAAAAAGGAAAATATCAATGCAAAAAGGCAAAGCAAGAGCCTTGAAATGTAATGGTTAAATACTCACAAAGTAGAGTATAATTGTAAAGCACAAATGTGTATGAAAGCAATGCCTAGTCGCTAGAGTGTAATTAATGTTTAATAGAGCTTTGTATGGGGTGTGTGAGTATGTTTAAGCATGATTGGTGATCTTTGAACTCATATTTTCCTATTTCTTTGTTCACCATATCTTACCCCACGGCCCCGTTACAACTTAAGGGAAAAGTCCTATATGATCTATGATATGTCTTGATTGGGAATGTTTGTTGATGTTTGATCTTCCACGTCATGGTATAGTGAATCCTTCTTAGGCTAGTTCACAAACATTAGCGGTCTTTAAATATACATTGTATGCAATGCATTAGAATTCTATGCATAAATTCCATATTTGCATACCTTACATGAGTGTGAACTTAGGACTCAAAGCGGAAAGATAAGAGTGAATCCATGTGAGTATTCGCATTGAAGCGAATTATGCTCAATGTGTGGGAGTTAGTAGTTCCCGATATGTGAGCACTCTTAGGTGTGGGATTCGTGATAGTGCGAGTTTCCCCTCTAGTGCCTTCGAGTTGTCACACATCGTGTACATCTACTTCTTTTTATCACACATCCTTGCATCTCATCACCGGTTGGATATATAGCTTGTTCAATTATCTGTTTTGAGTCGAGGAAAAATTTTAGATTGAGTCATTTACTTTTGTCATTGTCTTATTTGTGTCGTTTTAAGGTTTGCTCGAGGACGAGCAACGGTTTGGGAATATTTGATCGAGCTAAAATTGTTATATATTTTGGCCCTCTTATCATTATCCTTTGTCTCATTTTCGGGTGTTTTTATGTGTGTCTTATGGCTCTTTTGTTACAATTGTAGGCATTAGGTGAAAATCAGGAATCGAAATCGAAAAGGGACAAATCGGTGCAAAAAAGGGAACTTTTGAAAACCTTATTGCATGGATACCTTACCCGTGCATCGAAGAATGGAAATCAGAGAAGACCCTAGTGCACGGGGTACTGCATGGGTGCACTACTCGTGCACGACCCATGCATTTGCCCATACTAGAAAGCAAAAAGAAGACAACACAGGGGTATAACACGGGTCCCTTACTCGTGCATTATATGCGCCAGGTGCATCCACGTCAGCAAAATCAGACCTATTTCGAGGAACCTATATATAGAATTTTATGTAAGGTAAGCCACAAGTCCACACACCATTTTACATCACATTTTCTCTCTCTAGATCAAGAAAACTATTCTCTCCCAAATAATCCAAAACTAGTGGTGTAAAAGGGGGCCGGCCCGGCCCACATCAGCACTACCCCCCCGACCCGTTTTCCTAAATAGGGGCCCGCCACGGCCCCTCCGTGCCGTGCCTGCCCGTGGGCCAATTAGGCGGGCCAAATGGCCCGGCCCATATCCAATTTTTTTTTATATTTTTTAATTTTTTTACATATTATTATTTTAGTATAATAAAAAAATGTTTATAATAATAGATTATAGATACTTTTATTATTTTATTTAATGAATTAATTCAAATAAGAAATAAAGATAAAACATGAAAGAAAATAAAAGTAGATAAAAATATGAAATGAAGAATCCTTTATTTATTTCGGACTTTCAGTATTACATATTTACATAATTGCCTCATTAAAAACCTTACCAAGAAAACCTAGTGGGATAAAAACTTGGTAAGGGAAAAAGAGTGCAATCGTATTACAAGTAAATATACCTGTACAACCTAGTTCTGGACCTGGTTACTGCCGGAACCATCATCGACATATAAATTGGAGAAATTTTGAATAAATTGTTCGTCTACCGTTTCATTTGGTATCCTCTTTCGAGCATGCTCCCAATCCCGAACGCATATTAATACCTCCACCATCTCTGGAGTCAAACAATTTCTTCTTGGTTCAATAATTCGTCCACTCGTGCTGAATGCCTGTTCTGAAGACACAGTGGACACGGGGATAACCAGTATGTCACGTGCTAAGTGTGACAAGACCGGATACCTATAGTTATAGGTCTTCCACCATAACAACAGATCAAAATTCTCCGTGTTTTCATCGGCATCAAACTATGCTTCAAGGAACCTATTCAGTTCGGCACCAGAAGATGCAGCAGATCGTGTAGTTGAAGAAGAAGAAATTGCTGATTTGTCTTTTTTCCAGTATTTGAGAATGCTCCAACTTGTCGGCAACGGTTGTGTGTCCGGTTCTGGTGATGGTTCTGTGTCAACGCCGCCAAACCTGCGCTCATAAATACTAAAAACTTCGAACAACTTGTTTCGAATGTCAGTAATCTGGTCAGAATAATCTACTGACAATTTATTACCAATAAACTCAAGCAAATATTCTAAACCAGCTAATTTAATTCTAGAATCTACTATAACACCTAAGGCATAAAGGAAAGGCATTTCAGACCAGTATTTTTTAAACTTGGTCTCCATGGCAACAACTGCAGGGCCAAGCATGTCATCTTCCCTATAAGTGTTTAACAGGTCAGACATTTCCACAATCTGATGGATTGCCTGGGAAGATGTGTGGTACTAGACCCCAGAAAGAGTTACAGTGGCATTGTAAAAAACCTTTAAAAATTCAACAAAAATCTTTGCCACATACCAATCGTCCGGTGTCAGTGATTGAGCAGGTGGACAGCCACTTTCAGCCAATTTCATGTTATAAAAACCTGAAATAGTTGTATCATATTCCGAACAATTTTTCAGCATTAAGTAAGTAGAGTTCCACCTTACCGGCATATCAGTTTGGAATCGTCGGGGTCGTAGACCGTTTAATGTACAGTGTCTACCAAATTCTTGAAATCTTGGATTAGAGCTACCGATCCAAGAAATGGCATCTCTGATGCGTTCTATACGATCTCTTACTTTCTTCAAACCAGACTGTACAACTAAATTTATGATATGACATGCACAACGTTGGTGGAAGAAATAACCCCTAGCTTACGGGATGTTTCTTTCAGTAAACAATGCAATAGACTTAGTATTTGCCGATGCATTATCTAATGTGATAGAGAGGATGCGATGAGTTATGCCATAAGTTTCTAAAAGAGAAAGAATGATAGCAAAAATATTTTCTGCGGTATGTGCAAAATCCATAGGACGAAAATCAAGAAATTTTTTTTTTGTATCCTACATTCAGAGTCTAAATAGTGTCCTGTGACACATAAATAGTCCTGTTTGGAACATACGTTCCAAATATCGGAAGTTAATGCAATTGAGACAGTTAGATGCTGTAATTCAGTCGTCAAGTCATCTCGTTGGGTTTTAAACATTCTTATCAAATCGTTCCTAGTGGTGGTTCTAGAAACAATTTGCATTTGGGGGCAAAATGCAGATGTGATAAATTCTTGAAAAAAAACATAGTCACCGAAATTAATAGGTTGATCAATTTGTGCAATGTACCGTGCCAAACATTCTCTAGCATGCACGGAGTCATAATGCCACGTCGTAACCAACCCGTCTGTGTGCCGTTGTAGTTGTGTCTGGGTTGTAGTGGGTACATGTACGTGTTTGGGCATGCAATTTAGCATATGCCTTCTCAAATGACCGGTTCCACCCCTAGTAGTGGTATAGTTCTTAGGACAAAACTTACATTTGGCTCTAGGGGCCGACCGTACCGTCTGGGAGTGTCAATTCTACTACGTCAAAACACTGCCATACGTCTGATGTTAACCTCTTAGATTTGGTACGTGATGTCGGTGTGGCGCCGGAACCAGAAGGTCCCGCTACTGTTTCTGCCGGTCCGGAGAGATCAAAATCATCGTTCAGCATGTTTAGACCGTCTGGAAAATAAGGATGGGTAGGATCCATTTCCTAGAAAAAAAAATATTAGATCATTAGTCATTAATAAATATTAAAATTAAAATGATTATTTTACTAACAAAAATTATTAAAATTAATTCCTACACATAAAATGATTATTTTACCAACATTAATTATTAAAATTAACTCACACACATAAAAATGATTATTTTACCAACAAAAATTATTAAAATTAACTCCTACACATAAAATGATTATTTTACTAAAAAATATATTAAAATTAACTTCTAAACAAAAAATGATTATTTTACTAACAAAATATATTAAAATTAACTCCTACACATAAAATGATTATTGTACTAACATTAATTATTAAAATTAACTCCAACACATAAAAATGCTTAATTTACTAACAAAAATTATTAAAATTAACTCCTACACATAAAAATGATTTTTTTACTAAAAAAATATATTAAAATTAACTCCTACACATAAAATGATAATTTTACTACAAAAATTAAAAATATATTAAAATTAACTCTTACACATAAAATGATTATTTTACTACAAAAATTAAAAATATATTAAAATTAACACCTACACATAAAATGATTATTTTACTAACATTAATTATTAAAATTAACTCCAACACATAAAAATGCTTAATTTACGAACAAAAATTTTTAAATTAACTACTAAAAATAAATTGTTTAATTTACTAAAAACAAAAATTAAAATTAACCCCTACACATAAAAATGATAAATTTACTAACTAAATAAAATTAATAATTGAAGTATAAACATAAAATGATAAATTTACTAACTAAACAAACATATTAAATTTAAAATATAAAATTAAATAATAACAATTAAATAAAAATGTACCTTTGAAGTTTGAACTTTGGTGTCTTGGTGGAGAGATTAAAGAATAACAGTTATATAATAGTAAATTACTAATAAAGTATTATAATAGTATATTAGTAGTGTAGAATAGTAGAGAGAGAGTAAGAATAATTGAAATTGTATAGAGAGTTTGAGAATGGAGAGATTGAGAGAATTAGAGAGATTGAGAGAATTAGAGAAAGTGAATGAAAAGTGGAATGGGTGAGAGTATTTATAGAAAAATTAGAAAAGTGGGTAAAAATATAAAAGACAAGAGTTGAGGGGGAAAAATGCAATTGTTATAGTTTTTTAAAAACATAACCGTTGGCTGACGTCAGCAAACAGTTATTTTTTTAAAAACAACCGTTATATTTAAAAAAATTAAAAAAAATAAAAATAAAAAAATAATTCAGCGGGCCCAACGGTCGGCACGGCGTGCCGACCGTTCGTGCCGACCGTTGGGCATGGCACGCCGTGCTGGGGTGCTATGCCGGGCCGGCACGCCATGCCTGGAACCCTGACCCGGCACGTGCCAAGAATGGGGGCCGTAGCCGGGCCCTCCAGGCCCGGCCAATATTTGCACCACTATCCAAAACCCATACATCATCTTCATCATTTTCTACTCAAGAAGGTCATTGAATGTGGATTCAAGCTTGAAGGAAGAAGGTCTCACATGGGTCCTTTCTATTCCTCTTCTCTTTGTCATTTTCTTACATTTGTCATGAGTAGCTAAACCCAAATTGGGAGTTGATGTAATTAATTCATAGATA
This sequence comes from Dipteronia sinensis, assembly GCA_033220585.1. Classification (NCBI taxonomy): domain Eukaryota; kingdom Viridiplantae; phylum Streptophyta; class Magnoliopsida; order Sapindales; family Sapindaceae; genus Dipteronia; species Dipteronia sinensis. Next base: position 28,350,204 of record CM065644.1, on the reverse strand, counting down.
GTTGGATTTCCAACTTTTTGATTTGATTAATATAGTTCCATTTAATTTGCTTAATTATGTTTAATTATCTTTTGAATTAAGTAGGCACTCCAACTCTTGATTTTTGTTGATTAATTGAACTTACTAGAGTAACAAAAATTTAATTGAAATCTTTGTGAAGTGGGTAGGCACTCAACCTCCCATTTAACTTAGTGGTTGAATTTGCTCTTTAATGCATTTAATACTCATATTGAGTTGGGTAGGCACTCCCACTCCCAACTCACTGTAGATGTTGAATTGTGATTTCTTTGTGAGCCAAGTAGGAACTCCTACTCTTGGTTTGCATTAGTTATCAATTTATGTTTTTAACCATCCACACCTAAGGTGTTTTAACCAAGCTCAATTGAATTGGAAGGGGTATGATGTAAGCACTCCAATCCAACATATCCTGGCTAGGTAAAAGAAGTGGATTATGAGCACTCCAATCCAAGCCATCACGGATACCTTACATCTATCCAAAGCAAAGAGTGAAAGGGGTGGATTGTGAGCACTCCAATCCAAGTCATCCCAGAAACTATAGCTTGGAAGATTGGCCCTATATCGAAATCGAATCGGTCTTCATATACCGAACTCCCACTATTTGTGTCTATATTGCATCTACTCCCATATCTCTAATCATACACTTTTCACACACATTGTCATTATCTTAAGTTTTGTTTAGTTTCTTTAGTTAATAGTAGTTGCATTCCGATTTAGTTCATATCATCAATCATTTCAATTTACTTATATTGTACTTTATTTTTATTGCATTTATTACTAGAGTAAAGATATGATCATAACTATATCTCGATCTATGTGGATGATACATTAACTTGTCACACTACTAGTTTAATACATTTGAGTGCATAGTTGCGGTTTTATAAATTTTTGTTTTGATATTGCATGTACGACAGATGCGTGTCAAGTAAGAAACAAAATTTTGTCTAACATTCTTCTTTCGAAGTCGAATACATTATGGCCGGAAGTGCATGCACACAACTCCTGTGGATGAAGCAAATAATCAAGGACTATGAGAAAGAACAAGGTAAAATGACTCTCTATTATGATAATATGAGTGTCATTAATATCTCTAAGAATCTGGTTCAACACTTATGCACAAAGCACATAGATATTAGGCATCGTCTCATTAGAGAACTAGTTGAACAATCTATTGTTTCTCTTGAGCATATGCCTACTAAAAATCAACTTGCGAATTTGTTCACTGAGCCTTTGGATGAAGAGAGATTTAAATCTCTTTGAAGATCCATTGGCATGATTTGTGCTGATTGATGTCTATGTGTGATTGTGAGTAGCTTGATAAGCAAAACTTATTTTGAATATTAATTTCTTTTAGTGCTACTCACTTGAGAAGTAATGATCTTGAGTAACTAACTTTTATTGCTTCTAGATAATGAACTTGAGCTTTAAAATCTTATTTTTATAGAAGTGCACAAATGCTTCTCTTATATGTTTTAGTTTGAGTAGTTAAGTTTGTAGGGGAAAATACGAAAAGGCAGCGGAAGCGAGACTATAAAAAATTTAGTATAGTTTAAAATTTTCCAATATTTGAACCTTAACCCTTTAATTAATTAAACATACATATATTCGAAAGATATCATACCTCTTGTCGCGTGATCCGATTGACTTAGCGTCGATGGTAATCCGTAACATCTTCCAATCCGATCACGAACGTGAATCACTTAGAAGTGTGGTCTCCCTATTCTTTGAATTGCGTACCTGAGAATGGAAAAACGAAATCTTCTTTCCTGATCGTTAATCACAAAAACTCCAAGAGCCTAGAAAGATCGTTCCGGTCACTTTTGAATTCACAATCTTTATGATTGAAACTCGCGTGAACCTAAATCGAAAGTGTGCACAAAACCATTTTATGTAAAGGCTTGCAAGTGCACTATCAAATTTAGAAATATCTTTCTCTCTTCCTCTTGGCCGAATTTTCACTATGTTCTAGAGTTGGAATTTTTTTTTTATATTCAAAAGCAAGAGAATAAAAAATTCTTTCTCTAAAAAAACAAATCTTTTTTTTTCTTCCTATCACTATTAATTTCGAAATTAATAATATGTACTGGTATACAAATCATTTCCTAAAGAGGATTTACTTGGTGGGCAAGAATCCTATCTCTAGGTGGATTTACTTGATGACAAAGAATCTTTTTTCAAAAAAATATTTCTTTTCCACACCAAGACTCCTAATCCAACTCAAATAGTGTATTTGTGATTATATTAAAGACTTCCTTATTTGATTAGATAAATAAATTCTTTATTTATCTACTTACCAAATTAAGTCTTTTATATTTATTATACTACTATAATAGTATACTACTAGGAAACATAATTCCTAGTCAGAAAAAAATTTTGATTTTTAATTAATCAATTAATTAATTTCCATTTAATCAAACAATAAAATAAAATAATATTTTAGGCTATTATTATAGCCTTGCCGCCCACACACAAAAAATATGGGCCAAATATTATTTTCTTATTTTATTTAATCCATTCAGGCTTTAAATAAAAGCCCACATGTGAACCAGACCCATTTTTACTAAAAGAAACAAGCCCACATGCCTCTCATTAATATATTAATATAATTTGAGCAGCCCATTAAATAAATAATGTGCAAATTATATTCTTAATATATTAAATACAATTCTAGATGGACCCATAAATTAGTCCGGTAGAATATATCAAGTGATCCATGCAAGTCCGTGTGGATTGGGGATCTTGGCGGGCTATCTAAATTTAAGCTTCAATAGAGACATAACCAAATCACAATCAACAAATGATTCACTTAGGTCCGATCTATTAATTTTAGCTCATTCCACTAAAGAGCTAAAATTGAACTCTTAAATAAAGATAGAATAAGAAGATGTTTCTCATTCATATCCTAGACAATCTTATTGGAGATAGTGTATCCTCGTGTATGATATTAGTAATCGCCAAGAGCTCGTAGTCCGCCTATAGCTCTCCTAGTTACCATATTTACTCATATGACCACGTTTTGAACTTGGATATTTTGACTTGTCCTTAAGCCATGTTTTCAATAGACATTATCGAAAACTCAACTGAAAATACTATAAAGCCTGTGTCTATTAACCTAGAGGGGGTGAGTAGGTTTTAGTTGAATTATTACCAATTTTTCGACTTAATCAATTTTAATAATGCTACCCCATATTATTATTAATCAATCCAAAGTAAACATGTGGAAAAAAAATAAAAACACAAGGATTGATTTACGTGAGAAGCCCTCCAACTGGGCAAATACTCACGGGCTATCCTTCTAGCCACACACGGTCCTCAAATCCACTATTTGAATGAAAGTTTACAACCTAGGTTGACCTCAAGTCACACCATACTTGGTCACTAACCCTTTCACTCTACCCAACGAGCCTTTAATAGTGATCCTAGACCAACAAGCTTGTGCACTAATCCACTTAGTCACAAAACTTAACAATCAATGAAGAGATAAAGCAACCTATGTGAATATGTAACAATATTCTATCATGCAATTAATGCTAGGCTACACCAAGTGCTTATCTAGGGATTTAAAGATGTCAATAAATGCAAATCCTAGATATTAATATCTAAATGCAAATGCATGAAGATTTAGCTAAAGGGCAAAAAGGTCTCAAACAATAGCTATCAATTATCAAAGTTCTCAACCAACAAACAACAACTCAATCATGTTATAAATGTCATTAAACATAAAGATATGCATTGAATACAAATAAAAGAGCTAAACCTAGGCATACATGAACATAGAAGATGCAATGGAGATTTAAAACATGTTCAAGTTACCTAGTCAACAATAGCAAGATGAATCCATAGTGAGATGATGCTTGAATGAAGCTAAATGCACATGGATTGGAGTTCGGTTGAGTAAAGGTGGGTTCTTGGGAGTTTCTCTCTCTTAAGGAAGCTTGTTCTCTCTAAAAATGGCTTCTTGAACTCACACCCCCGAGTAAGGAAGAAAAGAGAACATATATATAAGAACCCTAATCAAAACTGCGTCGTTTTGAACTCAGGGAACAAAATCCCGTCAATACCGCTCTTCGTATCGCTGCTCAGGCAAGTTGCCCAGACCGCGGCACACACATCAGTGCACCTACTGGACAACACCAGGGTGTAGGCCGCTGTGCATGCAGGTGTACAGACCGAGGTGTAGGCAACAGTGGCCTACTGGATAACACTGCGACTTGGACCGCTATGCGTGCAAGTGCACAGGAAGTGGTGCAAGAAGCATGACCCTACTGAGGTATACCGCTCTGTATACCGCGGTGCAAGCATAGCTTGCGAAGCGGTCTAGGCCGCGCTAAGAGAATAAATTCTCTTTTTCAGGCAAACTCAACACACTAAGAAATGTTCAAAAATGTGCAAGTGTGGAGTGTGATAAATGGCATACAATACATCATTCAATTATATGAAAACAAGAATATAATGCATGCAAGTGAGTGTGTGCAACTAGATCTCTTCAAAGAGAGTTAAGCATAGCGATATACCTTTGAAGTGTTCTTGAGAAAGATGATGCCCTTGAAGCTTGATCACACACAATGAGGCCTAGTCTACCTTTACAAAATAAATTCCCAATATGGTTTGTCAACGAATTGAGCCAATCAAAAATATGAGGAACTTATAATCTCCCCCTTTGACTATTTCGTGACAAAACCATCACTCACAATTCATCCTCACCAATAAAGATAAAAAAAATGAGAGGTCAACAAAAAATATTCTACATTACAAATAGATACCTAGATCTAGGTCTTCAAATCATCAAGCTCTTGTAGAATAGTTATCCCTACAAAACAATGAGACTACACTTTCCAAGACAAGTGTATGTGAGGTGATCAAGTGAAAACATAAAACAAGCGTTTGCATTAACGAACATAAAAAAAAAATGCAATGAAGTGTTATGCTAATGCTCCCCCTAAATGGGTTACTCCCCCTAAACGAGATAATCTCCCCTAATATGCAACTCCCCCTAATCTTCACATTACTCCCCCTTTTTTTCATGAGATAGGCAAAGGAGTAATCCCCAAACGGATCACTTTAGCAAAGAGAGTTATTTGCAAGATAAGTGCACAATTATATACAACAACTTTATGCAACTTAATTAATAGAGAGAGATTCAAAGAGGTTTTATTTGGAAGAAAAATGTGTGACTTAGTTGCTTTGGATGTAAGACATGCAACATCAAAGATCAAGCAAATAGTATTTGGCAAAGTGAACATCAAAAGGTTTCCAAAGGAATTCAAACCAATTTGTACCCTTTTGTCATAAATAAACAAGATATAGCTTTAAAATATTGTAACACACACAAGCAATTATGTCAATTATTAATGGTCAATCAAGACTTGGATATAAAATCCTTATTAATTGAATGGATATAAAATCCTTATTGATTGGTGTCTTGCTCAACCATTAAAAAGAGAGACAATGCTAAATTGGATGAGACATCCTTATTTATTGAATGGACACAAGGTCCTTATTGAGTTTAGCCTTGTCAATTGCTTCCACACACATTTACACACATGTCATGGAGATAAATTATAGGTCATTCAAATGTATTTCCCAATCAATTCTCCTAATCCAAAAATGCATGTTTAAACATAGAGGTGACATGGATTACAAACGAAGCAAGGCACACTTATTGAATAAAAAGCTATATAATAATATATAAGCACAACCAAAATACTCAAACAATTAATAAAGAAGCATAAAGTTGATCAAATTTATGCTTATTTCAACTATGCAAGGTTGCTCTCTTTGATTGAGCTCCCCATATGACAAATCCCCAAAACTCATCAAGGCATATGAAAATCCCAATAGACCTACTAAGTGACTTGAACCTAGTTAAGTCTAAGGGCTTTGTAAATAAATCCGCTAGTTGATCATTAGTGCCCACATGCCCAAGTGCAATGCATTTTTTTTCAACTAGTTCTCTAATGAAATGATGCCTAATGTCTATATGCTTTGTCCTAGAGTACTGAACCGAATTCCTTAAAATGTTAATTGCACTCATGTTGTCACAATAAAGGGTTAGAGTACCTTGATCAAAGCCATAGTCCACAAACATTTGCTTCATCCAAAACTATTGTGTGCAAGCACTCCCGGCGGCTATATATTCTACTTCAGCTGTGGATAGAGATATGGAATTTTGCTTCTGGCAAAACCATGAGGTCAAGTTGTTTCCTAGGAAGAAGCAACCGTCCGATGTACTCTTCTTATCATCACAATTCCCTGCCCAATCTGCATCACTAAAGCCAACTAAGCTAGCATTAGTGTCAAAAGAGTACCACATTCCATAGTTGGATGTCCCATTCACATATCGAATGATTCTCTTCACAGAGGAGAGATGGGATTCCCTGGGATCCGCTTGGTACCTAGCACACACACCCACACTAAAGGCTATATCGGGCTACTTGTGGTCAAGTAAAGCAAGCTACCAATCATGCCACGATATAGACTTTGGTCCACACTCTTGCCACTAGCATCCTTACTTAGTTTCAAGGCGGTACTCATGGCTGTGTCAAAATGTTTGGCATTCTCAAAGCCAAACTTCTTCACTAGGTTCTTAGCATACTTAGCTTGGCATATGAAAATCTCATCATGCAATTGCTTGATTTGCAAACCTAGGAAGTAATTGAGCTCACCAACCAAACTCATCTCAAATTCATGAGACATGACATCAACAAATTATTGGACTTTGGACTTGTTGGTGGAGCCAAACACAATATCATCAACATATATTTGAGCTATAAAAAGCTCATCTTTGTTGCCATTGATGAACAAAGTCTTGTCAACACTACCTCTTGAGTAGCCATTGTCAACAAGATAGAGAGTGAGGCGCTCATACCAAGCCCTCGGTGCTTGTTTCAACCCATATAAAGCCTTCTTAAGGCGATAGACATGGTTGGGGTGGTGTAGATCCACAAACCCCTTAGGTTGCTCAACAAACACTTCCTCATGCAAGAAACCATTGAGGAAGGCACTCTTAACATCCATTTGATGCAATTTGAACTTGTGCACACATGATATGGATAAGAGAAGCCTTATGGACTCAAGACGGGCAACCAGAGCAAAAGTCTCCTCAAAGTCAATACCCTCAATTTGAGAGTATCATTGTGTTACAAGTCTAGCTTTATTGCACACAATGTTGCCATTTTCATCCGACTTATTCCTATACACCTATTTGGTGCCTATGACATTGGTGTTCTTGGGTCTAGGAACTAGAGTCCAAACCTCATTTCTTTTAAATTTGTTTAGCCCTTCTTGCATGGCAAGACCCCAAAACTCATCATTCAAGGCTTCATCAACCTTTTTGGGTTCAATTTGAGAGGTGTAACAAGTGTAGCTAATTTGATTATCTATTTGACGCCTAGTCCTAACACCCTCACTCATATCTCCAAGAATGTCATTCTTGTTGTGGAGATGTCTAACCCATGGAGCGGGTTCTTTAGAGTCCAAAGATAGATCTCTATCAAGAGGTTGCATGACATCTTCATCAAGACTTGACTTCACATCAATTGAAGTCTCAACATTCTTCTCCAAGGGAGAATCATCAATCACAATAACCTCCTCATCATGATCTCTAATCTTAAGCCTACAATCATCTATGACAACATTAGATGATTCCATGACACTTCGAGTTTTTAAATTGAAAACTCTATAGGCCTTACTATTAAGGGCATAGCCAATGAAAATTCCCTCATCATTCTTGGCATCAAACTTGCTAAGTTGATCTCGGTCATTTAGAATATAACATTTTCTCCCAAATGAGTGGAAGTAGCTAACATTTGGCTTTCTACCATTCCATAATTCATAGGAGGTTTGCCTAGTACTGGGCCATAGGAAGACTCTATTTCCTATATAGCAAACCGTATTGACGGCTCCGGCCCAAAGGTTCCTAGGGACATTGTTGCTAAGCAACATCACACGGGCCATCTCTTGAAGGACCCTATTCTTCCTCTCAACCACCCCATTTTGTTGAGGTGTTCTAGGAGCTGAAAACTCATGGGAAATGCCTAAGCGATTGCAATAGCTTTCAAAACAAGCATTCTCAAATTCACTCCCATGGTCACTCCTAATGCTTTTAATGCGTGAGTTCTTTTCATTTTGAATTTTAGTTCAAAGCATTTTAAATTTTTCAAAAGTTTCAGATTTTTCTCTAAGAAAATAAGTCCATGTGAACCTAGAGAAATCATCTACACAAACAAAAATGTATCTCTTGCCACCAAGACTCTTGGTTTGCATGGGACCCATAAAGTCCATATGTAGAAGCTCTAATGACTCCTTGGTGGCGAGATACTTGCCTTTCTTGTGCATACTTTTGGTTTGTTTCCCTTGTTGACAAGGTCCACAAACGCCATCGACTTTCTTCCCAAGCTTAGGGAGGCCACGCACAACCTTGAACTTATCTAAGATCCTCAAATCTCGATAGTTCATGTGGCCAAGTCTTTGATGCCACAACTCAACTTCCTCACACTTGGACATATTGCAAGAGATAGCACTAGCTTCAAGACAATAGCAATTGTCATTAGATCTCTTTCCTTTTAGCAAGGTTTGTTCCATTTGGCATTAAAATAGAGCAATCATTTTTGTTAAACAAGACGGTGAGTCTATCATCATTAAGATGAGAAATGCTTATAAGATTGGCTTGCAAGCCATCAACAAGTAAAACATTGGACAAGGAGGGTAAATCAAGAATGGAAATGGTTCCTTTCCCTATGACTTTCTTTCTAGATCCATCACCAAATGTGAAAAATCCTCCATCCTCCATGACAAGAGATTTAAAAAAAAACTCGTGTTCCCCGTCATATGCCTAGAACACCCACTATCTAAATACCAAGTCTTAGAGGCATTTGCCTTCAAGGCAATTTAAGCCACATAGCAAAAATAGTCATCTCTTCTAATCACCTAGGTGAAATGTTCTCATTCCTAGTGGTATTAGTCACATTGGCTCTAGATTTCCTAGGATCATGCAAATTTGCTCTAGATTTCCTAGGATCATGCAAATTGGCTCTAGATTTCCTAGGATCATGCAAATTGGCTCTAGATTTTCTAGGAACATGGATTTTGGCTCTAGCTCTATTTCTTTCAATCATGCTCTTGATTTTACACATTTCAATGTATTTGAAGCAATTAGGTCTAATGTGACAATCAACACCACAAAAATGACAAGTGTGAATGAAATAAGAAGACATACCATGCCCTTGTGAATACAAAAAGCTTTCCCACGCATTTGAGCTTGCCTTTAGTGTTGGATCGGTTCTCTCCTTCTTTGTTGTTGAGTTGGAGTAGATTGCTTCCTTAGTTGAGCTTGCATGAATTGCTTCTTGGCTTGGTGGTATTTGTGTTGAGGAAAGCTTGCTTGATGAACCCTTGTTGGTTGAGCTTGAGCTTGTTTCCTTTGTGCCACCTTGACTTGGGAATCCTTAGAGCACTCTCCTAGTTCAATATTCTTCCTAGGATGTTGTGGAGGTGAAGGCTCTTTGATATATAAGCTTTTGAAAAACACAGTTTTGCTTGAGGATAAGGTCTCATTGTCATTTTCATAGCCAAGACCTTTCTTATCACTTGGCCTCTTGCCAACTCCCAACATGTGGTCAAGTTTCTTCGTGCTTGAAGTCATCTTAGCAATGATCTCTCTTGATTCTTCAAGCTCTTTTTCCATCAATTCCTCATTCCTTTTAGCTATCTTCACTTCTTTATTTAAGTGAGTAACTTCGGTAGATAGCTTGAGATTCTCTCATTTTAGCCTTTGAATCTCTTTCTTTATCTTCAATTTTGAGCTTTGAAAATGCTCAATGAACCCTTCAAGATCCATTCTTCCTACATCCATATTTGTTGAATGGGATGAAAATTCACCATCACTTGAGTCATCTTCACTTTGTTTCTCTTCCTCTTCATCATCTATTGCTTCCTTACTTTTGAGAGAAGATGCGAAGGCAATAAAGTTTGCCACATGGTCCTCATCATCCGAGGATTCTCCTTCTTCTTCCAAGTCATCACAATCACTCCACGTGGCGGCCATAGTCTTTCCTTTCTTCTTGTTCTTTAAATTTCCACAATTCGTGGAGATGTGTCTGAAGCCTCCACATTCGAAGCATTGAATCTGTTTTCTTGTGGGCTTGTCTTCACTTGACTCAAACTTCTTGAAAGGAGTCTTCTTCTTCATTTCCTTTCCTTTGGATCCAAATCCCTTCTTCTCAAACTTGATGAACTTTTTGAATATTTTCACCATGATGGCCATTTCCTTATCTGAGTCTTCCTCCTTACCTTGGAGGTCTTCAAAGCAATGCTATTTTGCTTCTTGGGAGGTGTAGGTGTAGGAGTCCACCTAGACTCATATGCTAGAAGTCTTCCTATAACTTCACTTGGCTTCATGTTCTTGTAATCACTATTCTTCTCAAGAGCCGTCACTTTTGACTCAAATCTTGCTGGAAGCGACCTCATAATTTTTTGCTTGATTCTCCTATCCGAATAGGGGTCACCAAGTTGATGGCTTTGATTGACTATGTCCATCAACTTCACTTGAAAGTCGTTAAAGCACTCATCCTCCTCTATTCTAATTTGCTCAAATTATGTTTGGAGGAATTAAAGCTTGGAGTCCTTAACCACCTTGGTTCCCTCATGAGCCGTCTCCAGAATCTCCCATGCCTCTTTTGCAATTCTTGTTATTTGGCTTAATTTGTACTGATTCTCATTCATTGCACAAAGAATGGCATGCATAGCCTTGTTGTTCCACTTGGATGCTTCGAACTCTTGAGTTGACCATTCCGACTTTGGCTTGGGAACTGCACTTTCGTCTGCAAGAGTCTTTTTCGGAGGAGTGTAGCCATCTTCAATTGCCATCTATGCTCGGTCATTTATTTGGCAAATGTAAGACTCCATCTTGCCTTTCCAAGAGGCATAGTTTACTCCGGTGAGCAAAGGGGGTCTTGTGCTAGAAGCTCCCTCATTTCCACTTCTATTCCCACTCATAGTGTTTGGGTATGAATGAGATGAATGCTAATGTATGCAACAAACAATAACCAAAATGCAAGATGCAAGACACAAAAAGAGCAAGGATCTCCTAGGTATGTTTAGGAACCCGCTCTGATACCAATTGAAAATACTATAAAGCGTGTGTCTATTAACCTAGAGGGGAGGTGAATAGGTTTTAGTTGAATTATTACCAACTTTTTGACTTAATCAATTTTAATAATGCTACCCCATATTAGCAATTAATCAATCCAAAGTAAACATGCGGAAAACAATAAAAACACAAGGATTGATTTACGTGAGAAACCCTCTAACTGGGCAAAAACGCACGGGCTATCCTTCTAGCCACACACGGTCCTCAAATCCAATATTTCAATGAAAGTTTACAACCTAGGTTGACCTCAAGTCACACCGTACTTGGTCACTAACCCTTTCACTCTACCCAACGAGCCTTTAATAGTTATCCTAGACCAACAAGCTTGTGCACTAATCCACTTAGTCACAAAGCTTAACAATCAATGAAGAGATAAAGCAACCTATGTGAATATGTAACAATATTCTATCATGCAATTAATGCTAGGCTACACCAAGTGCTTATCTAGGGATTTAAAGATGTCAATAAATGCAAATCCTAGATATTAATATCTAAATGCAAATGCATGAAGATTTAGCTAAAGGGCAAAAAGGTCTCAAACAATAGCTATCAATTATCAAAGTTCTCAACCAACAAACAACAACTCAATCATGTTATAAATGTCATTAAACATAAAGATATGCATTGAATACAAATAAAAGAGCTAAACCTAGGCATACATGAACATAGAAGATGCAATGGAGATTTAAAACATATTCAAGTTACCTAGTCAACAATAGCAAGATGAATCAATAGTGAGATGATGCTTGAATGAAGCTAAATGCACATGGATTGGAGTTTGGTTAAGTAAAGGTGGGTTCTTGGGAGTTTCTCTCTCTTAAGGTAGCTTGTTCTCTCTAAAAATGGCTTCTTGAACTCACACCCATGAGCAAGGAAGAAAAGAGAACATATATATAAGAACCCTAATCAAAACTGCGTCGTTTTGAACTCAGGGAACAAAATCCCGTCAATACCGCTCTTCGTACCGCGGCTCAGGCAAGTTTTCCAGACCGCGGTACACACATCAATGCACCTACTGGACAACACCAGGGTGTAGGCCGCTGTGCATGCAGGTGTACAAACCGAGGTGTAGGCAACAGTTGCCTACTGGATAACACTGCGACTTGGACGTTATGCGTGCATGTGCACAGGAAGCTGTGCAAGAAGCATGACCATACTGAGGTATACCGCTCTGTATACCGCAGTGCAAGCATAGCTTGCCAAGCAGTCTAGGCCGCGCTAAGAGAATAAATTCTCTTTTTCAGGCAAACTCAACACACTAAGAAATGTGCAAAAATGTGCAAGTGTGGAGTGTGATAAATGGCATACAATACATTATTCAATTATATGAAAACAAGAATATAATGCATGCAAGTGAGTGTGTGCGACTAGATCTCTCCAAAGAGAGTTAAGCATGCGATATACCTTTGATGTGCTCTTGAAAAAGATGATGCCCTTGAAGCTTGATCACACACAATGAGGTCTAGTCTACCTTTACAAAATAAATTCCCAATATGGTTTGTCAACGAAATGAGCCAATCAAAAATATGAGGAACTTACATCAACGTTGAGATTTAATATCCAATACCTCAAAATATCCATATGATAATATTATACTCTCATTCAATAAATTGAGTCACGATGTCCATATCTATAAATGAAGTCCTCTATCAATTAACAAATGAATACCACCAAACTATCGAGGATAGACTATGCTATATAATCGTACTCATTGATAGCTCAAATGATAACACTTGCAATCATTAGTCCATTATTTATCTCGGGATTAAGATAGACTCTTCGATTGTCCTCATAATGAAAAGACTTGTATCTACTGATGGTTCTAAATAAAATATTTCATTGTGATCCTGTTCAATGCACCCAGTGAACTAGATTCTTTTACTCGAAGACCCTTTCGATGATTTTAGACTCATCATAACTCATTTGATCCCACTCAAATGCCAGCAAAAGAATTCTACAACTTTATCAAGATAAAGGTGCCCAACCTTTAATTTAAGTTGTGAACATTTATTCAAGACTAACTAAAGAATTGTATCTACCTCATACATATCCAGATGTACGAACAATTCTTCCTTTCTCATAGTCTTTTGACCTTATGATTATTTACTTTGACAATTATCATTATAAATGTTATAAGATTTTGTAAAACCAGAAATCACTTTATTAATATGAAAAGATTATCAATTACAATATTACATTCTTGCTATTGAGCATAATTCGAACAATCTCCCACTTGCGCTATAGCAAGTGTGTCATATCTCTCATTCCCATGTTCTCGAGGTGCCCATCAAAACTCTTCTGAGGTAGAGCCTTTGTGAAAGGATCCGCTAGATTTTCTGGTGACGCAATTTTTGTAATTGTCACGTCACCCCTATGCACAATCTCCCTTAAAAGATGATACTTCCTTTCAATGTGTTTACCTCTCTTATGACTTCTTGGTTCTCTCAAATTAGCCATTGCACCACTGTTGTCACAGTAAATAGTGATCTGCTTATTTACATTAGGAACTATTTCCAAGTCAATCAAGAATTGGCGGAGCCAAACAGCCTCTTTGGCAGCTTCGCATGCAGCAACATACTCAGCTTCCATGGTGGAATCAGCAATACAGGATTGCTTGATACTCCTTCATATGACTGCTCCTCCACCTATAGTAAACACAGATCCTGATGTGGACTTTCTGGAGTTAGAATCTGACTGGAAATCAGAATCTGTATACCCAATGGGAATTAAATCCCCTCCAGAGTATACAAGCATATAATCTCTTGTTCTCTTGAGATACTTGAAAATATGCTTGACTGCCGTCTAGTGATCAGGACCAGGTTTCGATCAAAACCTTCTAACTATACCAACAGCAAAACAAATGTCTGGTCTAGTGCAGAGCATTGCATACATGAGACTTTCAACTGCCAAGGCATATGGAACTCTACTCATGAATTGCTCTACATGCTGATTCTTAGGAACTTGTTCCTTAGAAAGTTTGATTCCATGTAACATACCTTTCTTGAAATCCTGCATGGAAAACCTAGACAATATTTTGTCTATGTATGAAGCTTGGGATAATGCAATTGTTTTATTCTTTCTATCCCTTATTACTTAGATACCTAGAATAAAACTAGCTTCTCCTAAGTTCTTCATATCAAATTGTTTTGCTAACCATTCTTTTATTGATGTCAATACTGTAGGGAAAAATCGATATAAAACGCAGCGGAAGAAATGAAAAATAGATTTCGTATGGTTTTAAAATTTTTCTCAAAGTTGAACCTTAACCTTTTAATTAATTAAACTCAAATATATACGGTTAGAGTTAAATACGTCTTGACGCGTGATCCGATTGACTTACGTCGATTGGTAATCCACAAAATCTTTTCCGATGCCCGTGAACAGTACCCGCGTGAACAGTGATCGTGAACAGTACCCGTGTGTGAATAGTGATCGTGAACAGTAACCCCCCCCCCCCCCCCCCCCCCCCCCGTGAACAGTGATCGTGAACAATACCGCGAGATCTTCCAATCCGAACACGTACGTGAATCACCTAGGAGCGTGGTCTCCTTTTTTCTTTGAATTGCAAACCTGAGAATGGATGAACAAAGTTTTCTTTTTCTTTTGTTAGTCACAAAACAATCAAAAGAAGACAAAAATTATTCCTGTCACTTTTGAGTTCTCAATCTAATGATCGAAACTCGCGTGAACCTAATTCGATGTTGTACACACAAGCTTATTGATGAACAAGCAATCAGTGTACTATCAAAGAATAATCTCTTCTCTCTTTTATATTTAGTAGAATAAAAATTATCCTTTTCTATGAATTGAGAAGAAGAAGAAAAATTGAATCATTCAATCAACTATGGTGGCCGAATTCTATATGTGGTATTATATAGGTGGCCGAAATTTTGCTTCCTCTTCTATTTAGGATTGTTGAAATCTTCCTCTAAATGGACTAGGGTTGCCGCAAATCACATACCAAAAAGAGTTTGTGTTGCACCCTAATTTCCATCAACCTTTAGACTTCAAAACTTAATCCAACTCATAGATATTTTTATTCTTTTATTGACTAAATAAAAAGACTTCTTATTTGATTAAATAAATAAAATTAATTATTTATTTTCTTATCAAACAAGTCTTTTACTTTTAATATACTACTACCAATAGTATAACTTTAGGAAATATATTTCCTGATCAGAAAAAGATTTGTTTCTTAATTAAACAATTAATTAATAAATTAACTAATTCTTATTTAATTAAAACAATGAAACAAAATAATATATTAGGTTAATATATACACCTTGCCGCCCCACTTATATAAATGGGCATATATTATTTTCTTATTTCATTTAATCCATTGGACTCTAAATAAAAGCCCACATGTGAACCAGACCCATTCTTATTAAAAGAAACAAATCCACTTGTCTCATTTTAATATATTCATATAATTTGGCAGCTCATTAATTAAATAATAGACATATTATATTCTTGATAAATTAATAACAATTCTAGATGGACCCTTAAATCGGCCCGGTAGAATATATCAAGTGATCCATGCAAATACGTGTGGATTGAGGATCTTGGCGGGCTATCTAAATTTAAGCTTCAATAGACACAACCTAATCACAATCAAAAAATGATTCACTTAGGTCCAATCTATTAATTTTAACTCATTCCACTAAAGAGCTAAAATTGAACTCTTAAATAAAGATAGAATAAGGAGATGTTTCTCATTCATACCCTAGACAATCTTATAGGAGATGGTGTATCCTCGTGAATAATATCAGTAATCGCCAAGAGCTCATAGACCGCCTATAGCTCTCCAAGTTACCATATTTCCTCATATGACCACATTTCGAACTTGGATACTTTGACTTGTCCAGAAGCCATGTTTTCAATAATCATTATTGAAAACTCAACGTTGAGATTTAATATCCAATACCTCAAAACATCCATATGATGATATTATACTCTCATTTAATAAATGTTGCCACGATGTCCATATCTATAAATGAAGTCCTCTATTGATTAACAAATGTATACCACCAAACTATCGAGGATAGACTATGCTATATAATCGTACTCATTGATAGCTCTAATGATAACACTTGCAACCATAAGTCCATCATTTATCTCAGGATTAAGATAGACTCTTTGATTGTCCTCTTTAATGAAAAGACTTATATCTAGTGACGGTTCTAGATAAAGTATTTCATTGTGATCCAGTTCAATGCACCTAGTGCACTAGATTCTTTTACTCGAAAACCTTTCGATGATTTTAGACTCATCATATTCATTTGATCCCACTCAAATGCTAGTAAAAGAATTCTACAACTTTAACAAGATAGAGGTGCCCAACCTTTAACTTAAGTTGTGAACGTTATTCAATACTAACTAAAGAATTGTGTCTACCTCATACATATCCAGATGTATGAACAATTCTTCATGTCACATAGTCTTTTGACCTTATGATTATTTACCTTGACAATTATAATAATAAATGCTATAAGTAATTGTAAGAATCAGAATTCACTTTATTAATATGAGAAGATTGTCAATTACAATATTACACTCTTGCCATTGAGCATAATCCTAACAATCTCCCACTTGCTCTATAGCAAGTGTATCATATCTCTCATTCCCATGCTCTCTAGATGTCCATCAAAGCTCTTCTGAGGTAGAGCCTTTGTGAAAGGATCCGCTAGATTTTCTGCTGACGCTATTTTGGTGATCGTCACGTCCCCCTATGAACAATTTCCCTCAAAAGGTGATACTTCCTTTCAATGTGTTTACCTCTCTTATGACTTCTTGGTTCTTTCGAATTAGCTACTGCACCACTGTTGTCACAGTGTATAGTGATCTGCTTATTCGCACTAGGAACCACTTCTAAGTCAATCAAGAATTGGCGGAGCCAAACAGCCTCTTTGGCAGCTTCGCATGCAGCAACATACTCAGCTTCCATGGTGGAATCAGCAATACAAGATTGCTTGATACTCCTCTATATGACTGCTCCTCCTCCAATGGTAAACACAGATCCTGATGTTGATTTTCTAGAGTCAGAATCCGACTGGAAATCAGAATCTGTATACCCAACGGGAATTAAATCCCCTCCAGAGTATACAAGCATATAATCTCTAGTTCTCTTGAGATACTTGAAAATATGCTTGACTGCCGTCCAATGATCAGGACCAGGTTTCGATTGAAACCTGCTAACTATGCCAACAGCAAAACAAATATCTGGTCTAGTACAGAGCATTGCATACATGAGACTTCCAACTGCCGAGGCATATGGAACTCTACTCATGAATTGCTCTTCATGCACATTCTTAGGTGCTTGACCCTTAGAAAGTTTGATTCCATGTCTAAAACGTAACATACCTTTCTTGGAATCTTGCATGGTGAATCTAGACAAGATTTTATCAATGTATGAAGCTTGGGATAATGCAATCGTTCTATTCTTTCTATCCCTTATTACTTAGATACCAAGAATATAACTTGCTTCTCCTAAGTCCTTCATATCAAATTGTTTTGCTAACCATTCTTTCACTGATGTCAATACACCTACATCGTTTCCAATGAGTAGTATATCATCAACATAAAGAATGAGGAAAACCAACTTGTCGCCTTTGATCCTCTTGTATACACAAGGTTCGTCAGGGTTTTGAATAAATCCAAAACCCTTTACAGCTTGATCGAACCTTATGTTCCGGGATCTGGATGCTTGCTTTAGTCCATATATGGACTTTTGCAACTTGCATACTCTTTCTTCTTGGCCTTTTTCAATGAATCTCTCTGGTTGCATCATGTAGATGCTCTCGTCAAGACTTCCATTAAGGAAAGCTGTCTTGACGTCCATTTGCCAAATCTCTAGGTCTAGAGATGCTGCAATGGATAAGAGTATTCTAATGGATTTAAGCATGGCCACAGGTGAGAAGGTTTCCTCGTAATCGATACCTTCTTTCTGTGTATAACCTTTAGCTACTAGTCTAGCTTTAAAGGTTTCCACCTTACCATCCATACCTCTTTTCCTCTTGTATACCTGCTTGCACCCAATGGGTTTTATCCCTTTAGGCAAATCTACAAGGGACCAGACTTTGTTATTGAACATCGATTCAATCTCGGATTGCATTGCCTTTTGCCAATGACGACAACCAACATCCTCTATAGCTTCCTTGTACGTGTAGGGATCATCGTCGTCCGGGAGATTCTCAACAGATTCTCCTAGACCGATATATCTTTCGGGTTGTGTTCTAACCCTCCTACTACGACGAGGAATGGTAGGTTGTTGATCTTGTGTTGGAGTGGAACTTACAATTGGGCTGGGTTGTGAAACCTCTTGTGGAATTGTATCTCCTGACATCTCATTCAGGACAATTCTACTTTTGGGCACAAAATTATTCATATAGTCCTTTTCTAGAAATGAAGCATTTGTTGAAACAAATACTTTTAGATCAGAAGGACTATAGAAATAATATCATTTAGTTCCTTTTGGATACCCGACAAATATACATATTTCCGAACGGGACTCCATCTTTTCTGTCTTTCCTTTCAACACATGTGCAGGACAACCAAATATCCTCATGTGTTGTAAACTAGGCTTTCGCCCAGTCCACAATTCATGTGGGGTTTTAGGGACAGATTTAGATGGTACATCGTTTAGAATATATATTGCTGTTTGTAGAGCATATCCCCAAAAAGAAATAGGAAGTGTTGAATAACTCAACATTGATCTAACCATCTCTAAAAGAGTCCTATTTCTCCTTTCTGCTACCCCATTTTGTTTAGGTGTACCTGGTGTAGAAAGCTGAGAAACTATCCCATTAACAATAAGATATTGCTGAAACTCTCCAGATAGATATTCTCCACCACGATCAGATCTCAAGATTTTTATATGTTTCTCAAGCTGATTTTCTACTTCAGCTTTGAATGCTTTGAACATATCAAATGCATCCGACTTATGTCTCATGAGATACATGTAACCAAATCTTGAGTAATCATCTGTGAAGGTGATGAAGTACTCATATCCACCTCTAGCTTGAATGCTCATAGGACCACATACATCAGTGTGTATTAATCCTAAACATTCAGTGGCTCTTGCACCTTTGGTATTGAACGGCCTTTTGGTCATTTTACCTTCCAAACAAGATTCACAAGTTGGTAGATCATCAACCTTTAAGTCACTTAAAGGTCCGTCACATACCAATCTTTTAATCCTATTAAGGTTAATGTGACCTAGGCGTAAATGCCAAAGATAGGTTTCATCTTTTGATAATTTTACTCTTTTATGATTAGGTTCCGTTATTTCTGTGTCTAACGAGTGAGAGATATTTCTATGCAAAAAGAATAAACCGTTTTCCAATGTACCTTTGCAAACAACTTTGTCATTCTTACTAATAATAAAAGTTTTATTAAAAGTAACCGAATATCCAAACTTATTTAAACAAGAAACTGAAATTAAATTCCTCTTGAATTGAGGTACATAATAAACGTCTATTAAATCTAAATGCCTACTAGAATCTAAAATAACTCTAATATCTCCCACTGCACTTGCAGACACTAATGTTCCGTTGCCCAAGCGCAAATTGACTTCATCTTCATTCAATCTTCTTTTTTCCTGAAACCCCTGCAAGGAATAACAAACATGATTAGTGGCTCCAGAGTCTATGATCCAAGAATCAATAGAATCTGCCAGAAAATATGTTTCTAGATAATTAACATTACCTTCTTCCTTCTTTTTCTGGGACTTTGGGCAATCTCTTTTCCAATGTCTCTTTTCACCACAAAGGAAGCATTTCCCTTTGATCTTGGTTACTTTCTTGGTTTCCTTCTTGGTAGGCCCAAGTTGCTTTTTCTTCTGTTGTTTCTTGACCTTCTTACGGGTCTTAACAGTAGCAACTTTACCAACCAAATGAATCTCTTGACCTTTGTTTTTTCACAAGGATCTTTTCAGCGCTTTGAACATCTTGCATCAGGCCCTGCAAGGTGTATTCCTTTTAGTTCAAGGTGGAGTCCAACTTGAACTGATCAAAGGAATCTGACAGTGAGTTAACTACCATATCAATTTTGGTCTCACCATCAATCTCAGCACCATTTAGTTCAGCAATATTGAGATGTGCTATGACTTTCATCATGTGATCTTTCACAGATTGTCCAGGTTTCATCCTAAGATTCATAAAAGCAGTCACTGCCTCTCTCTTAGTCGTCATAGACCTCATAGCAAACATTTCCTCTAGAGACATCATTATATCAGCAGCGGACTCCATTCCTTCATGTTGCTGTTGCAACACGTCGGAGATAGTGGCCATAATGTAACATTTTGCCATATCATCAGAAGTCTTCCACTGCTCATACTCATCTGTTTGCATCACATTAGATTCATTATTAGGAAGGGGTGGTTTAGGAGTGGTCAGAACAAACTTATGTTTTTCACTTTGCAACAACAACCCAATTTTCCTTTTCCATGTTACGTAGTTATCTCCAGTTAAGGTGTTATCTTTCAGGATGTTCATAAGTGATGGGGTCATGATTTCTGATTAAAACAAAAACATATATAAGTAAATAATCATGATAATAGCACTTTTAAAAATTTATCTTGAATTAAAATAAATAATTCAATCATAAAAATTCAACGGTGATCCAGCACCCGTAAATATTACGCCTCCTTTGGGAGTTCGCACTATTTACTAGTTAGACTAGGTCCCACATAATTGTTAACATAACAACTAACGTTTTTAATTTTAGCCTTGTAATTTTTATTAACAAGAACTCTTGGGAGGATATTAATAAAATTACATTGAGTGTGTTACCAAGATATCGACCCTCAATTTTCTCTCACGAAAATCCCTCCTTGGGGAGTAGATTTCGTTTAAGTCAATTGTCTAGTCTATCCTTATAAGGAAGTATATTGTTAAATTCCATTTATGGACGCCCCTTGGGGGGATTACCAAAAATAATAAAACTCAACTAATCTTGGAGGCCATAGGCGTTCTTGCACACCTTCTCCCACTCAATTATTTAAGGCGTGTGATTAAATCCCAAAGAATGATTTTTACCAAGTTATCTAGATGCCAATTAGATACCTAAATCATTCAATGCATGTTCATACCAAAAGAGATATATGAGTGTCACTTCTATTCTAAAATGTCATGTTATCATACAACAACAAATATTGTAATATTTAAGCAAAAATTAAATAGCAACAATTTTGGCCCATCCTAGAAAAGCAAGTAAATTACAATTGTTAGGAATACAAAATCTTCAGGTGGCCATCAACCATACTCTCATCCCTCGGCCTCCTCCCATGGACGTGCACAGCCCACAACCCCACAAAGGGGCTGCCTTGCGCAGCCCATAAGGCTACACAAGGCTGCCGTGCGTAGCCCACCAAGGATTGGGCTTGCCATGCGCAACCCAATCCAGTCCTCGGGTGCGCACGGTGCTCGTTCTCGGTTCCGGTTGCTTCGTTTTTCTTCGTGTCTTCGAATTTTCAATACCCGAATACATTACATCATATTACGAATAAATTACTGCAGCAAAATTTTTTTTTTATTTTTTTTATTTTACTGCAGTAAGATTTACAAAAAAAAATACTGCACCTGATTACAAAAAAAAATACTGCACTTATTTTACATACAAAAAAAATAAAACCCCTAGCAACTACCAAGAAGGAATTATGGCGATAATAGACTACCCTTCTTGTTACAAATCCGAAACAAAAATTACATTGAAATTCTAGGACCAAAATCGAGCAATAACAATTCACTTTATAAAACATATATAAATCCATACATTCAACATGTAATTATATTTGCGAATACCTAGAGTGCCATCTCTTTCTAAAACATGTATAATCACAATAAAAAAAGAAATAAATTCACGTATATATACGTTAATTAATTAAAAGGTACAACCAAGGCTCTGATACCAATTGTAGGGAAAAATCGATATAAAACGCAGCGGAAGAAATGAAAAATAGATTTCGTATGATTTTAAAATTTTTCTCAAAGTTGAACCTTAACCTTTTAATTAATTAAACTCAAATATATACGGTTAGAGTTAAATACCTCTTGACGCGTGATCCGATTGACTTACGTCGATTGGTAATCCGCAAAATCTTTTATGATGCCCGTGAACAGTACCCGCGTGAACAGTGATCGTGAACAGTACCCCCGTCGTGAACAGTGATCGTGAACAGTACCGCGAGATCTTCCAATCCGAACACGTACGTGAATCACCTAGGAGCGTGGTCTCCCTTTTTCTTTGAATTGCAAACCTGAGAATGGATGAACAAAGTTTTCTTTTTCTTTTGTTAGTCACAAAATAATCAAAAGAAGACAAAAATTATTCCGGTCACTTTTGAGTTCTCAATCTAATGATCAAAACTCGCGTGAACCTAATTCGATGTTGTACACACAAGCTTATTGATGAACAACCAATCAGTGTACTATCAAAGAATAATCTCTTCTCTCTTTTATGTTTAGTAGAATAAAAATTATCTATTTCTATGAATTGAGAAGAAGAAGAAAAATTGAATCATTCAATCAACTATGGTGGCCGAATTCTATATGTGGTGTTATATAGGTGGCCGAAATTTTGCTTCCTCTTCTATTTAGGATTGCTGAAATCTTTCTCTAAATGGACTAGGGTTGCCGCAAATCACATAACAAAAAGAGTTTGTGTTGCACCCTAATTTCCATCAACTTTTAGACTTCAAAACTTAATCCAACTCATAGATATTTTTATTCTTTTATTGACTAAATAAAAAGACTTCTTATTTGATTAAATAAATAAAATTAATTATTTATTTTCTTATCAAACAAACACCTACATTGTTTTCAATGAGTAGTATATCATCAACATAAAGAATTAGGAAAACCAACTTGTCGCCCTTTATCCTTTTATATACACAAGGTTCGTCAGGATTCTGAATAAATCCAAAACCTTTCACAGCTTGATCGAACCTTATGTTCCAGGATCTGGATGCCTGTTTTAATCCATATATAGATTTCTGCAACTTGCATACCTTTTCCATTTGGGCCTTTT
The DNA here is from genome assembly GCA_033220585.1 of Dipteronia sinensis. NCBI lineage: Eukaryota > Viridiplantae > Streptophyta > Magnoliopsida > Sapindales > Sapindaceae > Dipteronia > Dipteronia sinensis. The sequence continues at coordinate 28,327,013 of CM065644.1, read as the reverse complement.
CAATGAATCCTTCTGGTTGCATCATATAGATGCTTTCGTCCAGATTTTCATTAAGGAAAGTTGTCTTGACGTCCATTTGCCAAATCTCTAGATCTAAAGATGCTGCAATGGATAAGAGTATCCTAATGGATTTAAGCATAGCTAAAAGAGAGAAGGTTTCCTCGTAATCAATACCTTATTTCGGTGTGTAACCTTTAGCTACCAATCTAGCTTTAAAAGTTTCCACCTTTCCATCCATACCTCTTTTCCTCTTGTATACCCACTTGCACCCAATGAGTTTTATCCCTTTAGGCAAGTCTACAAGGGACCAGACTTTGTTATCAAACATGGATTCAATCTTAGATTGCATTGCCTTTTGCCAATAACGACAATCAACATCCTCCATTGCTTCCTTATAAGTGTAGGGATCATCGTTGTCCGGGAGATTCTCCACTAATTCTCCTAGACCGATGTATCTCTCTGGTTGTGTACTAACCTTCGCACTACAACAAGGAATGGTAGGTTGTTAATTTTGTGTTGGAGTGGAACTTACAATTGGGCTAGGTTGTAAAACCTCTTGTGGAATTGTATCTCCTGACATTTCATTCAGGACAATTCTACTTTTGGGCACAAAATTATTCATATAGTCCTTTTCTAGAAATGAAGCATTTGTTGAAACAAATACTTTTAGATATGAAGGACTATAGAAATAATATCCTTTAGTTCCTTTTGGATACCCCACAAATATACATGTTTCCGAACGGGACTCCATCTTTTCTGTCTTTCCTTTAACACATGTGCAGGACAACCAAATATCCTCAAGTGTTGTAAACTAGGCTTTCACCCAGTCCACAATACATATGGTATTTGAGGAACCGACTTAGATGGTACATCGTTTAGAATGTATATTGCAGTTTGTAGAGCATATCCCCAAAAAGAAATAGGAAGCGTTGAATAACTCAACATTGACCTAACAATGTCTAAAAGAGTTCTATTTCTCCTTTTTGCCACCCCATTTTGTTGAGGTGTACCTGGTGCAGAAAACTGAGAAACTATCCCATTATCAATAAGATATTGCTAAAACTCACCAGATAGATATTCTCCACCACGATCAGATCTCAAGATTTTATGTGTTTCTCAAGTTGATTTTCTACTTCAGTCTTGAATGCTTTGAACATGTCAAAAGCATCTGACTTATGTCTCATGAGATATAGATAGCCAAATCTTGAGTAATCATCTGTGAAGGTGATGAAGTACTCATATCCACCTCTAGCTTGAATGCTCATAGGACCACATACATCAGTGTGTATTAATCCTAAACATTCAGTGGCTCTTGCACCTTTGGTTGTGAACGGCCTTTTGGTCATTTTACCTTCCAAACAAGATTCACAAGTTGGTAGATCATCAACCTTTAAGTCACTTAAAGGTTCGTCACATACCAATCTTTTAATCCTATTAAGGTTAATATGACCTAGGCGTAAATGCCAAAGGTAGGTTTCATCTTTTGATAATTTTACTCTTTTATGATTAGGTTCCGTTAATTCTATGTCTAACGAGTGAGAGATATTTCTATGCAAAAAGAATAGACTGTTTTCCAATGTACCTTTGCAAACAATTTTGTCATTCTTACTAATAATAAAAGCTTTATTAAAAGTAACCGAATATCCAAATTTATTTAAACAAGAAACTGAAATTAAATTCCTCTTGAATTGAGGTACATAATAAACGTCTATTAAATCTAAATGCCTACTAGAATCTAAAATAACTCTAATATCTCTCACTGCACTTGCAGACACTAACGTTCTGTTGCCCAAGCGCAAGTTGATTTCATCTTTATTCAGCCTTCTCCTTTCTTGGAACCCCTGCAAGGAATTACAAACATGATTAGTGGCTCCAGAGTCTATGATCCAAGAATCTGTAGAATCTGCCAGAAAACATGTTTCAAGATAATAAATATTACCTTCTTCCTTCTTATTCTAGGACTTTGGGCAATTTCTTTTCCAATGTCCCTTTTCACCACAAATAAAGCATTTCCATTTGATCTTGGTTACTTTCTTGGTTTCCTTCTTGGTAGACCCAAGTTGCTTTTTCTTCTGTTGTTTCTTGACCTTCTGACGGGTCTTAACATTAGCAACTTTACCAACCGAATGAATCTCTTGACCTTTGTTTTTCACAAGGATCTTTTTAGCGCTTTGAACATCTTGCATCAGGCCTTGCAAGGAGTATTCCTTGTTGTTCAAGGTGTAGTCCAACTTGTACTGATCAAAGGAATCCGATAGTGAGTTGACAATCATGTCAATTTTCGTCTCACCATCTATCTCAGCACCATTAAGTTCTGCAACATTGAGATGTGCTATGACTTTCATCATGTGATCTTTCACAGCCTGTCCAGGTTTCATCCTAAGATTCATAAAAACAGTCACTGCCTCTATCTTAGTCGACTTAGACCTCATAGCAAACATCTCTTCCAGAGACATCATTATATCAGCAGCAGACTCCATTCCTTCATCCTACTGTTGCAACACGTCGGAGATAATGGCCATAATGTAACATTTGGCCATATCATCTGAAGTCTTCCATTGCTCATACTCATCTATTGGCAAAATATTAGATTCATTATTAGGAAGGTGTGGTTTAGGAGTAGTCAGAACAAATTTATGCTTTTCACTTTGCAGCAACAACCCAATTTTCCTTTTCCATGTGACATAATTATCTCCAGTTAAAGTGTTATCTTTCAGGATGTTCATAAGTGATGGAGTCATGATTTCTGAATAAAAAAAAATTATATATGAGCAAATAATCATGATAAAGTACTTTTTAAATATTTATCTTGAATTAAATAAATAACTCAATCATTAAAGTTCAACGGTGATCCAACACCCATAAACGTTACGCCTCCTCTGGGAGTACGTACCATTTACCAGTTGAACTAGGTCCCACCTAATTGTTAACATAACAACCAGCGTTTTCAATTTTAGCCTTGCAATTTTATTAACAAGAACCCTCAGGAGGATATTAATAAAATCACATTGAGTGTGCTACCAAGATATCGACCCTTAATTTTCTCTCACGAAAATCCCTCCTCTGGGAGTAGATTTCGTTTAAGTTAATTGTCTAGTCTATCCTTGTAAGGAAGTATTTTGCTAAATTCCATTTATGGATGCCCTTCGGGGGGATTACCAATAAATAATAAAGGTCAACTAACCTTGGAGGCCATAGGTGTTCTAACATACCTTCTCCCACTCAATTATTTAAGGCATGTGATTAAATTCTATAGAATGATTTTACCAAGTTATCTAGATGCCAATTAGATACCTAAATCATTCAATGCATGTTCATACCAAAAGAGATATATGAGTGGCACTCCTATTCTATATGACATGTTATCATACAACAACAAATATTGTAATATTTACGGAAATATAAATAGCTACAATTTTGGTCCATCCTAGAAAAGCAAGTAAATTACATTTGTTTGGAATACAAAATATTCTTTCTTGGCGAACAAGTCATCAAGCGGCCATCATCCACTTCCTTACCCCTCGGCTGCCACCTTTGGGCGTGCACACCCCTTGGGTCCATAAAGGGCCACCATGCACAACCCATTATGCCCAAAGGACTGTCATGCGCAGCCCATGACACATAAGTGGCTGCCATGTGCAGCCCATGCACCTAACAAGCGTAGCTAGGCGCTAACGTGCACACACGCTTGTTGCCATGGTGCGCACGGTATCAAGCTTGTTCCGATTGCTTCCTCTTCCGCTTCTAATTCTTCAACTCTTCGAATCTTCGAAACTTGAATGTATTACAGTAGATTTTACACAATAAATTACTGCAGTATTTTTTTTTTAATTCACTGCAGTAATTTTTACACAAGAAAACTGCACTATTTTATACAAAAAAAACTGCAGTATTTTTTAATACAATAAAAAAAATAGAGAATCTAGCACCTACAAAGAAGGAACGTATGACGATAATAGGCCACCCTTCTTGTTACAATTCCGAATCAAAAATACATTGAAATTCTAGGACCAAAATCGAGCAATAACAATTCACTTTATAATAACATATATAAATCCATACATGCCACATGTAATTATATATGCGAATACCTAGAGTGTCTTCTCTTTCTAAAACATGCATAATCACAATAAAAAGAAATAGATTCACATATATATACGTTAATTAATTAAAGGGTACAACCAGACTCTGATACCAATTGTAGGGGAAAATACGAAAACGTAGCGGAAGCGAGACAAAAAACAATTTAGTATAGTTTAAAAATTTTCCAATATTTGAACCTTAACCATTTAATTAATTAAACATACATATATTCAAAAGATATCATACCTCTTGTCGCATGATCCGATTGACTTAGCGTTGATGGTAATCTGTAAGATCTTCCAATCCGATCACGAACGTGAATCACCTAGGAGCGTGGTCTCCATATTCTTTGAATTGCGTACCTTAGAATAGAAAAACGAAATCTTCTTTCTGATCGTTAATCACAAAAACTCCAAGAGCCTAGAAAGATCGTTCCGGTCACTTTTGAATTCACAATCGTTATGATTGAAACTCGCATGAACCTAAATCGAAATTGTGCACAAAACCTTTTTTATGTAAAGGCTTGCAAGTGCACTATCAAATTTAGAACTATCTTTCTCTCTTCCTCTTGGCCAAATTTTCACTATGTTCTAGAGTTGGAATTTTTTTTTATTCAAAAGCAAGAGAATAAAAACTTCTTTCTCTAAAAAAAAAAAACTTTTTGTTCTTCCTATCACTATTAATTCCGAAATTAATAATATATATAAGTATACAAATCCTTTCCTAAAGAGGATTTACTTGGTGGGCAAGAACCCTATCTCTAGGTGGATTTACTTGGTGACAAAGAATCCTTTATCAAAAAAAGATTTCCTTTCCACACCAAGACTCCTAATCCAACTCAAATAGTGTATTTGTGATTATATTAAAGACTTCCTTATTTGATTAGATAAATAAATTCTTTATTTATCTACTTACCAAATTAAGTCTTTTATATTTATTATACTACTATAATAGTATACTACTAGGAAACATAATTTGTAGTCAGAAAAAGATTTTGATTTTTAATTAAATAATTAATTAATTTCCATTTAATCAAACAATAAAATAAAATAATATTTTAGGCTATTATTATAGCCTTGCCGTCCACACACAAAAAATATGGGCCAAATATTATTTGCTTATTTTATTTAATCCATTCAGGCTTTAAATAAAAGTCAACATGTGAACCAGACCCATTCTTACTAAAAGAAACAAGCCCACATGCCTCTCATTAATATATTAATATAATTTGAGCAGCCCATTAAATAAATAATGTGCAAATTATATTCTTAATATATTAAATACAATTCTAGATGGAACCATAAATTAGTCCGGTAGAATATATCAAGTGATCCATGCAAGTCCGTGTGGATTGGGGATCTTGGCGAGCTATCTAAATTTAAGCTTCAATAGACACATAACCTAATCTCAATCAACAAATGATTCACTTAGGTCCGATCTATTAATTTTAGCTCATTCCACTAAAGAGCTAAAATTGAACTCTTAAATAAAGATAGAATAAGAAGATGTTTCTCATTCATACCCTAGACAATCTTATTAGAGATAGTGTATCCTCGTGTATAATATCAGTAATCGCTAAGAGCTCATAGACCGCCTATAGCTCTCCTAGTTAGCATATGTACTCATATGACCACGTTTTGAACTTGGATATTTTGACTTGTCCAAAAGCCATGTTTTCAATAGACATTATCGAAAACTCAACGTTGAGATTTAATATCCAATACCTCAAAATATCCATATGATAATATTATACTCTCATTCAATAAATTGAGCCACGATGTCCATATCTATAAATGAAGTCCTTTGTCAATTAACAAATGAATATCACCAAACTATCGATGATAGACTATGGTATATAATCGTACTCATTGATAGCTCAAATGATAACACTTGCAATCATAAGTCCATCATTTACTTCAGGATTAAGATAGACTCTATGATTGTCCTCATAATGAAAAGACTTGTATCTACTGACGGTTCTAAATAAAATATTTCATTGTGATCCTGTTCAATGCACCCAGTGCACTAGATTCTTTTACTCGAAGACCCTTTCGATGATTTTAGACTCATCATAACTCATTTGATCCCACTCAAATGCCAGCAAAAGAATTCTACAACTTTATCAAGATAAAGGTGTCCAACCTTTAATTTAAGTTGTGAACGTTTATTCAAGACTAACTAAGGAATTGTGTCTACCTCAAACATATCCAGATGTACGAACAATTCTTCCTTTCTCATAGTTTTTTGACCTTATGATAATTTACTTTGGCAATTAGCATTATAAATGCTATAAGATTTTGTAAAACCAGAAATCACTTTACTAATATGAAAAAATTGTCAATTACAATATTACACTCTTGCTATTGAGCATAATCCTAACAAAGTTTGAAAATATGTAGATCATTGATGAATCTAAAATTTTATTGCTTATTACATGATAGATGACCCATGGTTAGTATCCATTTTGCTTCGGCAACTACATAGAACTCAATAAGCACCTTTATAAAAAATGTTACACATGGTTGTGCAGCCGCCCAATGTAGGAAAGGGCTATGCCAATATGATGAGTGAAAGCCATCATGAAGTGTATAAAAAAATTCAAAAAGTTTTGAAAAGAACAAAAACAAAATTTTTGATTAAAGCTTCAAAAGCTTAAAGGAGTATAGTTGAAAATTGAGAATGCTCGGGTTGAAAAACAGAAATGGGTTGATGAGCCACATGTACACACATGCTCATATGTTGAAATCTATTCTCTTAAAAGTAAAAATATAGGATGATAATCGGGTTGACCTAGATTGGAAAAGGTGTAGATGGATAGTTGTTAATATGATTTGCATGTTGATAATTAAAATTGCTCCATTTATATATGCTAGAAGCATTTCACACACACACACACACACACACTTATTTTGTTATTGTGCTTGATTCATTAGCAATGTGAGACTATTTTTGTGAGATTAATGAAGATCTATGATTCTCTCTTGGACTTTGAAAAGTAATTATATATTTTTCTCTTATTGCTTGGAGTTTGTGATTGTGTGATTCCCAGTGTAAACAAGTTTGCTTGTTGATTATAATACAAGAATATGTTAAGAGAGAGCTTAGTTTATTTAACTTCGCTCTCTATATGACTTGTTTACATAATATCTCACATTTTTATTTTGTATCCTTTGTCTATTCCTTCACAAAAGGGGGAGAAATGAACTCCACCCTCTTGTGGAGAGAACTGAAATTTCGTTTCTTAAGGGGGAGAAGTATTCATGATTGTTGAGGATAAGGAAACTAGGAAGAGCTTTAAGTGGATTTTTATATGAGATAGGAGGAATTTTGGTTTCCTGTTTGTTTTTGTGAGTATATCTCACCAATCTTCTTTGTAAAAGATTTCTTGTTTGTTTGGTTGTATCTTTCTCACATGTGTTTTGATGATTAAAAAAGAGATTCTTGTAGACTATGAACACATGAAGACATTTTAGTCTAGGGATATCTTTGTAATGTGAGGATGTGTGAATGCGATCAACAATGAGAAAAATTGAGTGATCATTTTATGGTGAGGTTGAGGTTTTGTCATAGACTAGCAAAAAGAGGAGATTGTTAGGTTTTATATTTGTGTTAGTTTGATTCCATAACAAAACTCTCTTTGTTTGTATTGACTAGTTGCTTAGATGGTTCATGTTTGATATGAACTTCAAAGAAGGAAAGCAACTTCTCATGTAAAGATCGTCTTCAAGAGGAAAGATGCTTACTTGGATGCTAAGGTATCGAGATTCTTTCTCCTTTTGCAAGGCTTAAGTGCATGAAAACACATTGCATGCATTTATGCACATGCATCGCTGTGCTCAATTGGTATAACACATACACACTCATATTATTGTATGGACACTCATTAGATTTAAATTGACAACTTTTGCAAAATTGCATGATATATGACTACATCTAGGAAATGGCATACTTGTGTGTTTTGTATTTATTTGTTAGTGTTTATTAATTTTGGACCTGAATGTCTTCTTATATTATTCATTATTGAGTTCCGAATATTTCGGTCACTCATTCATAAGTTTTCGAGTTTCGAATAGGATTTTACGAAACTTTCTGTATGTTTATTGTGCATGGTTTTCGTCCTTGCGTATTGAGTCGAATTCTAAGTTTTTGATAAAAATTTTGTAAACTTCCATGTTCGTGAGTGAGTTAGGGTTCGTAATCTGAAAACAGATTAAAATTTCAAGTTCCAAGACCGAAGAACGGTCGAAGAACGTAAGATGAGCACAAAGGAAAGAAAGGGAAGAAAGGGGAAGAGAGGTGGGACATTGCCAGAACACCCCCTCTCCTATGGAAGCCATGCGCCTCCACGGGGTGCTGAGGTGGCATGTCCTCTTCCCTCTCCCGTGGTCCCTCACACACCACATCATTTCCCTCTCATTTATATTCAAAGTTGTGCAGCAATTTTCTTAGACTTGTCCATTTTCGTTTTTTTGTGATATCTCACTCCTTTTAGATCCGATTTTGGTGATTCAAAAAACAAAATATATTGTCTTTCAAAGGAGAAAAAGTCCCAAGTATTTTCAAAGCTAATTGGAGTCCATAGTTTCTGATTTACTTTGATCTTCATCAAGTGTTCAACATTTTATAAGTAAATAATTCTCTACGGCTTTCTTGTGATCAATTTCTTGAATCTCTTGAATTGAATATGAAATGTGTTTAGAATGATTTGGATTCTATTTTTTTAGACCTTTTTGAGTAATTTTGGAAATTAGCTTTTGTGATTTTTAATTGAATATCTTTCTAGCTAATTTTGATGAACATGAACTTGAAACTAGAAAAACCTTGTGTTTGTTCTTGATAGTTGATTTCTAGGTTTTAGTCACGTGTTCTTGAACTAGAATAGTTTGATTGTGATTTATATTATTCAAATCTAGTTCTTCTTTGAGTGAATATGTTGTGGATTTCAAATGTTGATTTGTCCACTTGATTTCAAAGCTAGTTTTGTGCCATTTGTTGTAAATCTTATATTCTTGCTTTGATTGACATGTTTACATTTTTAGGTATTTTAGTGAGTGATCTTAAATGCCTGATCTAGATTTCTAATCACATGTTTATAAGGATTAACTACATTTGTTTGTGAGCTTGATTTGTGCGATACTAATTCTTCATAGAGTGTGTTTGATATATATACTCCATTTGCTTATGTTTGCATCATGTTTGCATGTGTGCACTTCACTTAGATCATTACCTTGTAAAAGGAGAAAGTCTCAATTAGATCAAGCGGATAGAGATTGAGCAAGAAGTCTTGATTTGGATCAAGCGGATCCAAGAGTTGATCAAGAAGTCTTGGCAAGGGTCGGGGAGATCCATAAGTTGAGCAATGAACTTTATAGAGACATGTTAAGTGTCTTGGATAGAAAGAGACAAGTCTCTCACTAGTAAAAGGCCTGAGGGTAGGTTAGAGTGGGAGGCTCCAATAGAGTGGATCATGTGTGTTCATCGCTTGAGGTGTACATTCTACCAACTAGTGAAAGATAATGTTGCCGGTGGTTGTGGAATCAACCTGTGCATGTTTCCTCAAGTTGTGAGGTTTTACCACGTTAAAAAAATCTCTTGTATTGATTTTTCTTGCTTTTAGTTTTTCACTTACTTTAATTTGTATTGTTTTAATACTTGCTTTATTGAATTCAAAATGGTATTGTTAAAGCAATTTATTTGTTAAAGTTTCTAAGTGTGAAAAATTCGATTGTGTGAAAACGAAGTGCAAAGAATTTCAGTCTATAGAATTTCACCCCCCCCCCCCCCCCCCCCCCCATCTTGGTATATTTAACCCTATAAGTGGTAAGGGAAATTTCAATTGGTATTAGAGTGCTTAGAAGTAATAAAATAGATCCATATTATAGTGTTTGTGTTTGTTTGAAGGAAAATTGCGATTAAGGAAGTTTTCTCTTTCATGGCTTTTATTGTTGAAAATGAGGAAATAAATCCTATTGACCTAGAAGATCAAAAGATGAAGGATCTTATTCAACAGAATGAGAGAATCTCTAAGATTAATAGGTCTCTTAGTAAGAAGCTAGAATAAAATCATGAACTTGACTTAAAAGAGATCAAAGAGCTTAAAGACAAAATTCTTAGTCTCGATAAGAACTTGAAAGATAGTAATTAAATACTAGGGATTTTGAAACAAGAGGTTGAGTAAAGAGATGAGACTCTTGATCGTACTAAGAGACTTGAAAACGAGCTTATAGTTAAAATTAGTAAGCATGAGAGTCAATAGAAGAACTATGAACAATGGTTGAGTAAAAAACATGAGGATGTTAGAAATGGTGATAACATTCTTGAGAAGTATGCCATTAAGATAAAGATGCTTAGTGACAAACTTGTTGAGGCCAATAAGATGTCATCTAGTACTAGTAAGGTATACACACTAATTAAGATTGGTAAGCATCCAAATGACAAGAGAGGAATATGTTATGTGAATGAAATTGTTACACCTTCAGCTAACAATTCTACTTTTGTCAAAGCTAGTTGTAAAGTGAAAGTAGGTACACTCTTTAACGATAAAGCCACGGATGCAACTGGAGATGCCTCAACATCAACAAGGAGAACCAAAGGAAAACCCCAACAAGATCAAAGAAAACAATCATCTTTCTCACATGCAAAAGGCGAAGCATCAAGGAAAGCACATCAAAGAGGTAACAATATGAAAAGGCTCAATACTTTGAATGCTCAAGCTAAAGGTAACTTTCTCTAATTTGTACCTATTTGTAACATGGTATGACACATAAGACCTAGGTGCTATGAGTATATTCATAAATGCAAATATGAGAATGATTTGTATGATTTTTCTTTAATGAATGGTCTTAGGCAATCATCCACGTAAGGATATAGATCTAGACCTTGGAAGACCTTGCACAAAAAGCATGTCGAGAAAAATAATGTTGATGATTTGATTGTGGAAACACTTGTTGTGCCTCGTACTACTATGAATAGAAAGGTTGAATATGCTTTGTTTGACTTGTTTGAAAATGTGACTAATAAAGTCAATGTACATGATAATAAGCCAAAGAATAAGTCAAAGCATGTTGTTAGTAGTAACGAGAAGCATGTCGTCAAGAAAATGTGGATTACAAAAGACTCAACTCAATGTTTGGTTGCATAGTATGCACTTAAAGCCAACTCATCCTATTCTTGGTACCTAGATAGTGGATGCTCTAGGAATATGAACCGGTAACAAGGAATTCTTCAAGAAACTTGTTATGAAGGATGAAGGTTGGGTGACTTTTGGTGATGGCACCAAAACACAAGTACTAAGCAAGGGAACAATTTGTATCCTTGGATTGCTTAAGCTTGGAAATACCTTGTATGTAGACGGTCTATAAGCTTACTTAATTAGTATTACTCACTTGTGTGAAATTTTTCAAGAAGTTAGCTTTAAAATGGATAAGTGCACTATCACAGATAAAAAGGGAAAAATTGTGTTGAAAGTCAAAAGATCTCTTGATAATTGTTATTGTCTTAAGATAGATCCTATAAAATGCAACATGGCTCAAGAATACAACAAGCTTGAATTATCGCATCAAAGATTAGGCCACATGAACTTTCCAGATTTAAAGAAGCTTAAAAATATAATATTGTTAGAAGTTTACCTAGTCTTGGTAAGAAGCTTGATGGAGTTTGAGAACCTTGTCAACTTGGTAAACAAACTAAAGTGTCTCATAAAAAGAGCACTAACATTGCCACCAAGAAGCCCTTAGAACTTGTGCATATGGACCTAATGGGGCCAATGCAAACCGAAAGTATGAATGGCATGAATGTGAGAAATAAAGCTAGACTAGTGGCTCAAGTTTACACTCAAGTTTAGGGTGTAGACTTTGATGAGACATTTGCACCTGTTATACGTCTTGAGTCTATTAGACTTTTGTTGTCCATTGCATGTTGTAAGAAATTCAAATTGTTTCAAATGGATGTCTAAAGTGCTTTTCTCAATGGTTACCTTTAAGAAGAAGTGTATGTTGAATAACCTAAGGGTTTTGTGGACCCACACTCTCCTAATCATGTTTATAGATTGAAAAAGGCTCTCTATGGTCTTAAGCAAACTCCTGGAGCTTGGTATGATAAGTTGACTCAATATCTTGTTGAGAACAACTATATGAGAGGTGGCATTGATAGAACTTTGTTAGTCAAGCATTATAACAATGATATTTTTGTTGCACAAATATATGTGGATGACATTGTTTTTGGGTAAACATGTAAAACCAAGGTTAAAGAGTTTGTTAGTGTCATATCAAGTGAATTTGAAATGAGTATGGTGTGAGCTCAATTACTTTCTTGGTATGCCAGTAAAGCAATCTAGTGATGGTATTATGTTAACACAATCCAAATATGCTAGAAATCTTGTTAAGTAGTTTGAGATTGAAAATGGTAAAGACTTTGAAACATATATGGGTACTACTCTAAAACTTGACAAAGATGAAAAATGAAAGAGTGTTGATCAAAGCCTCGATATGAGCATGATAGGTAGTCTACTCTACCTAATGGTAAGTAGGCCGAATATTTGTTTTAGTGTTGGTTTGTGTTGTAGGTTTCAAGCTAATCCTAAGGAGTCTCACATGAAAACCTTTAAAAGAATCATTAGGTATATAAAAGGAACACATAATCTTGGCTTATTTTATTACTTTGATACTAATGATATTCTTTTTGGCTTTTGTAATACGGATTGGGCGGGAAAATTGATGATCATAAAAGCACATAGGGCGGTTTCTTTCACTTGGGGAATAACTTGGTTTCTTGGCAATGTAAGAAACAAAATTTCGTCTAACTTTCTTCTTCCGAACCCGAATACATTGCGACCGAAAAGCCATGCACACAACTCATGTGGATGAAGCAAATAATCAAGGATTATGAATAAGAACAAGTTAAAATGACTCTCTATTGTGATAATATGAGTGTCACTAATATCTCTAAGAACCTGGTTCAACACTTACGCATAAAGCACATAGATATTAGGCATCATTTCAATAGAGAACTATTTGAATAATTTATTGTTTCTCTTGAGCATATGCCTACTAAAAATCAACTTGCGGATTTGTTCACTAAGCCTTTGGACAAAGAGAGATTTAAATCTCTTCGAAGATCCATTGGCATGATTTGTGTTGATTGATGTCTATGTATGATTGTGAGTGGCTTGATAAGCAAAACCTATTTTGAATATCAATTTCTTTAAGAGCTACTCACTTGAGAAGTAATAATATTGAGTAAATAACTTTTTATTGCTTCTAGATCATGCATTTGAGCTTTAAAATCTTGTTTTTATAAAAGTGCACAAATGCTTCTCTTATATGTTTTGGTTTAAGTAGTTGAGTTTGAAAATATGTAGATCATGGAGGCATCTAAAAGTTTATTGCTTAGTACATGACAGATGACATATGGTTAGTATCCATTTTGCATCGGCAACTACATAGAACTTAACGAGCACCTTCATGAAAAATGCTACACATGTTGGTTGTGTAGCCGCCAAATGTAGGAAAGTGCTATGCCAATAATATGAATGAAAGTCGTCATGAAGTGTATAAAAGAAAGCTTCAAAAGCAAAAATTGAGAATGCTCGGGTTGAAAAACATAAATGGGTTGACGAGCCACATGCATACACACGCTCATACGTTGAAATCTATTCTCTTAAAAGCAAAAATTTTGGATGATAATCGGGTTGACCTTGATTGGAAAGGTAGATGGATAGTTGTTGATATGATTTGCATGTTGATAATTCAATTGCTTCTTGACACACAAACATATTTTGCTTAATGGTGCTTGATTCATTAGCAAGGTGAGATTATTTTTGAGAGATTAATGAAAATCTATGATTCTTTCTTGGACTTTGAAAAGTAATGATATATTTTCTCTTATTGCTTGGAGTTTGTGATTGTGTGATTCCCATGTGAACAAGTTTGCTTGTTGATTATAATGAATAGCATTTGTTAAGAGGGAGGGGGCTTAGTTTATTTAACTTTGTTCTCTATACGACTTGTTTACATAATGTCACACATTTTTATCTTGTATCCCTTATCTATTCCTTGGCAAAGGGGGGGGGGGGGGGGGGGGGGGGGGGGGGGGGTGAGACATGTACTCCACCCTTTTGTGGAGAGAATTGAAATTTCATTTCTTAAGGGGGAGATATATTCGTGATTATTAAGGATAAGGAAATTAAGAAGAGCTTTAAGTGGATTTTTATATGAGATAAGGGGAGTTTTGGTTTCTTGTTTGTTTTTATGAATATATCTCACCAATCTTCTTTGTAAAAGATTTCTTGTTTGTTTAGTTGTATCTTTCTCACAGGTGCTTTGATGATTAAAGAAGAGATTCTTAAAGACTCATGAACACTTGAAGACATTTTAGTCTAGGGATCTCTTTGTAATGTGAGGATGTGTGAATGCGATCAACAATGAGAAAATTTGAGTGATCATTTTTTGGTAAGGTTGAGGTTTTGTCATGGATTAGAAAAAGGGGGGAGATTGTTAGGTTTTAGATTTGTGTTAGTTTGATTTCATAATAAAACTTTATTTGTTTGTATTGACTAGTTGCTTAAGTTGTTCGTGTTTGATATGAGCTTCAAAGACGGAAAGCAACTTCTCATGCAAAGATCGTCATCACGAGGAAAGATGCTTACTTGGATGCTAAGGTATCAAGATTCTTTCTCCTCTTGCAAGGCATAAGCGCACAAAAACACATTACATACATTTGTGTTGGTGCATCGCTATGCTTAATTGGTATAACACATACACACACATATTATTGTATGCACATTCATTAGATTTAAATTGACAACTTTTGTAAAATTGCATGATGTAAGACTACCTCTAGGAAACGACATACTTGTGTGTTTTGTGTTTATTTGTTTGTGTTTTATTAATTTTGGACCTGAATGTGTTCTCATACTGTTCCTTGTTGAGTTACGAACGTTTCGGTCACTCATTCATAAGTTTTAGAGTTCCAAATTGGATTTTATGAAACTTTTCATGTGTTTATCGTGCATGGTTTTCGTCCTTGTGTATTGAGTCAAATCTAAGTTTTTGACAAAAAACATTTCTACTTCCATATCCATGAGAGAGTTAGGGTTCGTAATCCAAAAACGGATACGAATTTCAAGTTCCAAGGCCGAAGAACGCAAGATGAGCGCAGAATGGAAGAAAGGTGAAAATAGGGGGCAAATTACCAGAACACTCCAGGCCACTCGCTTTCATGGGGTGCTGAGGTGGCATGTCCTTTTCCCTCTCCCGTGGTCCCTCACACACCACATCATTTCCCTCTCATTTATATTCAAAGTTGTGCAACAATTTTCTTAGACTTGCCCATTTTCGTTTTTGTGATATCTCACTCCTTTTAGATCCAATTTTGGTGATTCAAAAACCAATATTTATGTCTTTCAAAAGAGAACAAGTCCCAAGTATATTTAAAGCTAATTGGAGTCCACAGTTTCTGATTTACTTTGATCTTCAACAAGTGTTCATCATTTTATTAGTAAATCATATTCTCTACGCTTTTCTTGTGATCAATTTCTTGAATCTCTTGAATTGAATATGAAATGTGTTTAGAATGATTCGGATTCTATTTTTTAGACTTGTTTGAGTGATTTTGGAAATTAGTTTTTATGAATTTTAATTGAATATCTTTCTAGCTAATTTTGAAGAACATGAACTTGAAACTAGAAAAACCTTGTGTTTGTTCCTGATAGTTAATTTCTAGGTTTTAGTTATGTGTTCTTGAACTAGAACAATTTGATTGTGATTTCTATTACTCAAATCTAGTTCTTCTTTGAGTGAATATGTTGTGGATTTCCAATGTTGATTTGTCCACTTGATTTCAAAGCTAGTTTTGTGCCTTTTGTTGTAAATCTTATATTCTAGCTTTGATTGACATGTTTAGATTTCTAGCTATTTTAGTGAGGATCTTGAATGCCTAATCTAGATTTCTAATCGCATGTTTATAAGGATTAGCTACATTTGTTTGTGAGCTTGATTTTTGCAATACTAATTCTTCATAGAGTGTGTTTGATCTATATACTCTATTTACTTGTGTTTGCGTCATGTTTGCATGTATGCACTTCACTTAGATCAGTGCCTTGTAAAAGGAAAAAGTCTCAATCAGATCAAGCGGATCAAGATTGAGGAAGAAGTCTTGACTGAGATCAAGTGGATCCAAAAGTTGAGCAAGAAGTCTTGGCTAGGGTCGGAGAGATCCGTAAGTTGAGCAAGGAACTTTTTAGAGACATATTAAGTGTCTTGGATAGAAAAAGGTAAGTCTCTCGCTAGTAAAAGGCCCGATGGTAGGTTAGAGTGGGAGGATTCAATAGGGTGGATCATGTGTATTGATCGCTTGAGATGTACATTCTACCCACTGGTGAAAGATAATGTTGCCGGTGGTTGTGGAATCAACTCGTGGATATTTCCTCAAGTTATGAGGTTTTACCACGTTAAAAAAATCTCTTGTGTTGATTTTTCATGCTTTTAGTTTTTCACTTACTTTAATTTGTATTGTTTTAATACTTGCTTTATTGAATTCAAAATGGTCTTGTTAAAGCAATTTATTTGTTAAAGTTTCTAAGTGTGAAAATTTTGATTGTGTGAAAACGAAGTGCAAAGAATTTAATTCTATACATATTCACTCTCCCCCCCCCCCCCCCCCCCCCCCCCCCCCCCCCCTCTTGGTATATTTGACATTATAAGTGGTAAGGGAAATTTCAGGTATGTTGCCCCGTTATTCTTCAGTCCCCGAAGGTATACCTTATAACAGTATAGTCCCTGATTGATCGTGAAAAGCTATCTTCTCTTCATCTGACCCGGGCATTTTGATTTGGTTATAGCCTAAGTAAACATCCATGAAACTGAGCAGTTCATGCCCAGCTGTGGTATTCTATCATTTGCAGGGGAAAACTATATTTCGGGCAAGCCTTATTCATATAAATATGTTCTTATTCTTAACCAGCACCACGTTGGCTACCCATTATGGGTACTAGACCTCTCTGATCGACCTTACAGCTAATAGCTTTCTGACTTCTTCCTTGATCGCTTCATTACATTCCAGATTGAACATCCATCTCTGAATCACTGCTTATATTCGGGATCAATCGCTAGATAGTGAGAGATCACACATGTATCTATTCCCGGCATGCCCTCATGCTTCCATGTAAACATATTCATGTACTCCTTCAGTAAGTTGGTCAGGTCTTTCTGGATACGATCGGATAGTTGAGCCCCTAACTTGACAGTTTAATCAGGTTCATCGCTATTGAGGACAACTTCCACCATTGGTTCTTCTTTCTCCAGAACCTTCTCATGTTAGGGTTTTTGCATAGGACTCCTCCTCATCTATTTCAAAACATTCTTCTCCCACCTTATTAACCTGCATTACATCAGGGTCTGCTTCTCTGTGTAAACTGCCAAATTTTTTTCCTTGTCCACTTATGCGAGCTCTTCATCATACTTATTCCCACTTGAGTCGAGAATTTAACTGTTAGGGCATAGGTTGCTGCCACGACCTTAGACTTGTTCAGGAAAGGTCTCTTTAGTAAAGCATTATATGGTCAATTCTCAACGTCAACAACTACAAAATCAAGGCGCACGGTCTTCTGGCAAGGGTAAGCTCTGATCTCTACCGGTAACTTGACTATCCTCAGAGATCTTACTTCTGCTCTCCTGAACCCCCTAAGTGAGATTGTTATTGGCTATAAGGCTTTCCTTTGCAATCCACACTGATCGAACATTTCAGCACTTAGAATGTCCCCCGAGCTCCCATTGTCGATCAGCACCCTCTTCACCTCTCTATAGCTGGTACGGATCTACACTATGATCACGTCGTTAGGTCTAACCTCAAGTCCTTGTTCATCTACTTTAGAAAAGATGTTCAGGTCCTAACCCTTTTTGGCTCTTTTCAGATCGGGCTCGACTCAGCTTACCTCCAAACCCTTTTGGCCATTTATTGCATAACAGACTTCTATCATCCTTTCCTTGTAGCTTCTCCCTAAGTAGGGCCCTCTAGAGATTGTTTTGATTGCCTCATCATATGCAATCCTCTTGGGGCTATCCCTTCTATTTTGGCTCATCTCTAGGCGATCATCTTTTTGAAGGTCCTTTTGCTCGCCGTCATTGCTTTTGAGGACTACATCCTGGTGTCCTTCTCTAATCAGCTTCTTAATGTAGTCTCTTAGTTGATAACATTTTGAGGTTTCATGACCATTCTCCCGGTGGAACCGGCAACACTTGGATATATCCCTCGTGGCAAAAGCTGACTGTTTTGAAGGTTTCTTGTACAGGTTCTTATCATCTATCACAACCAGAACCTATTCCTGTTTTTTAGCTAAGGGGGTGTAATTAGGTGAACTGCCTTTTAAAAACTTTGTTGCCTTTCTAGTCATCATCTCTATGCCTATCTCTATTTTTTCTCGAGATGTTACTCTGTTGGTCCATTTGCTGGTTACCATTTGAGCTACCCTCTTTATGCTTATGGCTCTCCTCTGGTCGACCACCGTGTATGAACTCTCCACCATGGGCTATCTGCTTCTCTTCTGCCATCGCGTATCCTCCCGCATCATCCATCAGATGTGCATAAGTGGTTGCCTCCTTCTGCCTCAAGCTAAGTGATAACTGGTTGTGCTGCAAACTGTTGATGAAGGCTGACACTACGATGTCATCATTAGGATCTTGAACCTATGATACTTCTTGTGAGAACTTGTTCAGGTAATCTTTTAATTTCTCGTTCTTTTTTCGCTTTAAGGTAGAAATAACGGATATTGACTTTCTCCTCTAAATGTTCCCTATGAATTGCCTAATGAAGGTTTATATCAACTCCTCGAACTTCTAATCGAGCCGCCAATGAGGCCACCAAACCATCTAGAGCTCTAATCTCTTAGAGTTTATGGAAACATCTTACACACGAGTGCATCATCATAATCGTATAGTGTCATTGCACTATGGTATCTTCTAACATGATCCTAGGGTCGGTGTTTACCTTAAATTGTTCCATGTGTGGCATTCTGAACTTCTTAGAGAATCGAGCTCGTCGAATCGTGTCATAGAATGGACTGTTATAATTGCCAATCAGCAGGTTATTTTGGCTCTGCTTACACTTCATCGCTTCTATCCTTCGTAACAAGACTTCTCGTTCACCCTTCGGTTCCCCCTGTTCATCAAACTTTTGGCGAATGGTGATCTCATAGGGATCCCTGGATATGTGCCTTGTTATTTGGGCATTATGTTTGTTGAACCCGACGGAGGCTGGCCACTTAGCGTCTTCTGGGTGAGACATCTCCATCTGTCTAGACCAACCGGGAGACCTCCGGTCACCCCTATAACTATCTTTTTAGCTGTACCCCACTTGACCATCGTCATACCTTCCTACGTCTTTCCTGATGATTGGTCTCTCTATGATCTCTTTCATCAGGGTTATCTATTCCTTTATAGCTCTCATCGCCTTAGTGATTATTCTCTTTGCGACCCTGGTCATCTTGGCGATCATCTCTTCTCCTGGAACACTCCATTCTTTCACGGTGATCTGCCTTATCTTTACCGATTTTACGAGAAGCACTTGGGGTTGCACCCACTATCTCTGAGCGCACTTTAGGGTCTTGAGCTACTACAAGTGTTGACAGCTGGTACGGGGAAGTCAAGTTTATAGTCGCCGTTATGTTAATCCTCTGTCTAGCTGCGTCCTAAATAACTCTCTGTAAGGATTCTTGAATATGTTGGAATGCCTCTGGGGAGATCCCAACTGAGGTTTTCATGGGGGTTATTACGGCCAGTCTGTCTGTGATTGGGGTTTCCGGAGAGTAATATTTCTCTCGTGACACTAACGTTTATCGGGTATGAGGTGTTAATATCACATGGGGATTGGCTCTCATCATGACCCAAAGCATCTCCATCTCTACTATTTGCCATGTTATTTTTTCACAAGTTCTCAAGGTTATTCTGTAATACAGTTCCCCCTCCTTATAGTGCCAATTGTTGGCGAAGACGGTGAGGAAAAGATCTCTATATGTAAGAACATATTACACACTCAATCTCTCTTGCGCTCTTGCTATTATGTGTTTATCGCATCATCTATGTAATGATATTTGAGGGTCTATTTATACATGCATAGAACTCTAATTCTTAAGGTACAAGTAACGAAAGTTAACGAGGTTTAGTTAGACTCTAACTTGTTGGAGTCATTTATATCTTCTTTCATGTTTTGCAAATTCTGTGCATTTAATGAGTTAGATTCCCCGTTGAACTCGGGCACCAATATCTTTAGGGAAGTTTGTTTCCTTACCGGGGTTTACTTCATGGCTCATTGTTTCTGCGTATTAGAGTCGTGGTTATTTTGGAATCAATATCTTTCATGTACAGCTGAGCGATCGGTTCATCTAACCCTACAGGGTTTCATTTACCTGATCGGTTGGTCAACCTCGATCAGTGTATCTTCCATCTGCTCGGTCGTCTCACCCGACCAAGTTTCTCTGTTTTGTTCCGCTGGTTGAACCCGATCGGGTTATCTTTACCCTATTGATCTAATGAATCTGGTCAGGTTATCTTTACCGGATCGATATAATGAATCTGGTCATGTTATCTTTACGCGATCGATCTAATGAAACTGGTCAGGTTATCTTTACCCAATCGATCGGATAAACCTGACCGGATCTTGTCGGATCTTAAGGTTAACTATTGGCCAACTTGAGTTTGACCTTTTTTGCCAAACTTTGATAACATGGCTTATATGATTACCGCTTTCGCTGGTAACAATGCTGACATGTCAGTCCTTTCAAATTTTACCAATAATATAAATATTTAACGGATAAAACATAGAAAGTTTAAAAATATTGAGCATAAAAAGTAAATGTTTTGATCATGTTTTAGAATTTAGATTGCAAACATTTAATTTTTTTTAACCGTTTGATCTGAATTTTTTGAATTTTTCTAGAAAAACTTTAACCGTTTAAAATTGCTTTAGCAAATAAACTTTAAATACTTTATTGTTCTAAAATTTTAAATAGGTAAATGGATTAATGAAATTGTGATCGATCAAATATCATAATTGGCTCACTTAAAAAAAAATCATAATTGACATGATTTATAAATTAACTGGTTAAACGGGTCTGATAAGGTAACCTGATAATTTAATGGGTCGTGTTTTGATTTTGATCTATGACACAATAAATTTAACAGACTGTATTCGAGTTGAGTAAAAAATTAATATGTCGCGTTTGGAAAGAGATGCAAACATGTCACAATAATTCATATTACCACCCCTTAATATATAACGGTATAAGATTAGAGATTAATATGTCATGTCAAGTCACGTATTTTATCAAATTTTCTCTTATAGACCCATAATTTAAACATATTTATAGCATACTAGTACATATAACCATACTTTTACCATGTAACTAATATAACTTCAATCATAATAATATATATGGTAAGAGTATGATGATGCGTATTAATATATACCTAAATTGTGTCTATAAGAGAAAAATTATGTATTTTATCCCGGCATTTAATGTGGTTCAACAGTAAGAGACTCATTCATCATGACAATGTTCCAAATTTGAGTCGTTGTCATCGTAAATGATGTATATATAAAAAAAAAATCACATATTTTATGTTTATTTCGTGCAATGGGATATAAAATTACGTGCGATCATAATAAGCCTGATGTTTATTATAAACATAGAGTATGCCCGATGCCGGGTGTAATGAAACATTTTTTTGGAAATTGGAATTGTATTGCATTTTGTAGTTCTGTACCCTATTTGGTCAAACCATAGTCAAACTGACTCTGAACTCGTACCACCACCTTCACTGGCCTAGCTGGCAGATTGAAAAAAAGCGCAAAAAAAGGCTGATGACGTGGTAACCATACTTTAAATGTTTTTCCTCAAAAGACGAAATTGACATCTGTATATCAGGAAAAGGACAAAACTGTCCTCTTCTCTTCCTCAGTCATAATTAAATGATCCAAATATGGGGGTCCGTTTGCTATTAATGAAAGTTTAGGAGTTCAATTGTTATTTTTAATATTTCTTGCATGGGATTATAATGAGGCTAAGCAAATGATTAGGGTGATTTATTTAGTCTTTTAATGAGGATTTTCTCTGCTTTGATCTTCTTTCTCGAGAAATTAAACTATGTTTCACGCACGCAGACTATTTTATATGAAAACAACGAGAAAGGTTTACAAGCCATGTTGCATGATTACAAGTCAAACCTAGCTATAAAATTATTTATTAATTGGACAAAAACTAACATACATAGGTCAAGGTCAAGAAATTATTTTTTGGGTAATATTAGAGATATACTATAACTAAGGGGTCATTTGTTTTTTTGTCAGAAAACTGAACAGTCATAAATTTTTCTGAAGAATGAATATGGACTGAAATCTGAATTTAAATGACATTTTTTTTTCCTCACATCTGAATGTATTGTCAACATGTTTGTTTTTTAAAAGTAAAATTGTCTGAATCTAAGTAATTTTACATTTATACCCATGTTAAACAATTATACATATAATATGGAATAAAACAATCCAAAAATAATAATTATATATGCACACATATGACCATGATCTTCTTCTTTAATTACAAATAAACTTCATTTTTATTAAAAAAAGAAATGTTTTTTTTTCAAAAAATAAAAGGGACAGCAAATAATATATAAATACATCACCATAATATCATAATAAATTATTGATATTAAATACCAATACGAGAAGTGATTATGAGTTTTTTTTTTTTAATTTTAAAGCTATTTAAAATAAATAATATATTCAAATAAAGATTTTTGTACCATATATAATTATGATGAAATTGGAAATATGTATATAGAGGATAGTATCGGAAGAAAAGATTTTGGATTGCATTTAATGCAATTTAGTGATTTGCAATTAAGTGAAAAGTCCAGATTTTTTACTTTTTATTTTAAGTTGTTTTTTAGTATTTTTAAGTTGTTTGACCACTTATAAAAACAAACAAAACAACTTAATAATTATGATTCAGACCCATTAAGTTTTAAGTGGAAAAAACAAACGACCCATAATTATTTAAATAATAAGTTGTTTGGTTGATATGGCAACCTTGATCTCTTATGTAGTTTGTTTTTTTTTTAATATATATATATATAAAAGAACGAAAAAAAAATGTGTTCAAAATGCATGATTAAATGATTAATTTAAATTTGTGATCAATTAGTGAATGCTAAAGAAACAAATCAAACTTAGGATACAAAAAGAGTTAAATGTGAAAGGGTATGAGTGACCAGTACCACCGACCAATATGAATAGTTGTAATAACGTTTATTTAATTTGATGATAGTTCAGATTCGAGTTAAAACCATATTGTATATAAAAAAGAAAAAAAAAAAGGTGTGAGTGAAGCACGTGTGTGGGCAGTGGAAGTCATGTTCCTCACAACACACACAAAAAGCTCTATATATCTCTCTCTATTGCAGGCAACACCCTATCTTTTATTTTATTTATCTCCGAATCTACCTTTCCTTGAAAAAGTAAGAATCCAATCCTTTCCCTTCACTCTCTGTCAAAATTTTTGGGGCTTGTAGATATGTCAGTTTGAATGGATTTGCTTGGCCTTTTCTTATAATGATACCTTTGATTTCTCTCTCTCTCTCTCCCTTTCTCTTCATATGCCCTAGCTGTGGTTCACTTTGTGGGGAGCAGTGGTTTGAATGAGTGGTTTTGGATTTCAAGTTTCAACTTTAAGATCTCTTCTTATGGGGGAGTCCAAACTGCAAAATTAAGAGAAGAAGAGAGATGGTGATCAATCTCCTCCACCAAAAATAAACCAAAGAAAACAAAACCCAACTTTGTTGTTAGTGTACTCTAATGAGTAATTGATCCTTGCTTAATTAGGTGGACTCATTAGTAACCTTTTCCTAAATTAGAAATCTGTCTAGTGAGATTTGACTGGTTTTGAACCCCCCCCCCCCCCCCCCCCCCCCCCCCCCCCCCATAATATCAAATCAAAGTCTCCCAAAAGAGAACACAAAAGACTCATTTGGACAAATTGTTTTGATCTTCATGCCCCTCTTGTCTCCTCTTTGCATGCATATTTGGTGGTGGTGATGGCTGATCAAGGCATTGTAATGAGGGAATACAGGAAAGGGAACTGGACAGTGGGTGAGACAATGGTGTTGATTGAAGCTAAACAGATGGATGATGAGAGAAGAATGAAGAGAAGCAGTGGAGAGAGTACGAGTGAAGGAAGAACCAAACCAGCAGAACTAAGATGGAAGTGGGTTGAAGACTATTGTTGGAGGAAAGGCTGTTTGAGAAGCCAAAACCAATGTAATGACAAGTGGGACAATCTCATGAGAGACTACAAGAAAGTCAGAGACTATGAGAGGAAAGTTGCTGAGAAGGTAGGAGAAGATCATAACTTATTGTCTTATTGGAACATGGAGAAGAATCTCAGGAAAGATAACAACTTGCCTAGCAACATGTTGCTTCACATTTATGAAGCGTTGCTCAATGTCGTGGAGAAGAAAGGAATTCAAAGGACAGCGGTGCCGGTGCTGGTGACTGCTGGTGGCTCTGGTGGTTCTACTGCTCCAAACATACCAGGATATGTGGTGGAGAGATCCATTAGTAATGTTCAACCTCCATTGCCTCCTAATTTATTGCAGCATCAACCAACAGCTCCAATTCCAATGTTAGCACTACCACCGCCGCCACCACCGCAATCACAACCACCACCACCTCCTCCACTCCCTTATTCTCAGCCAGTGCCCACAGTAGGTACTCTCTCTCCTTTGTCATTATGTTTATACACACACACACACACACACACACACCTTATACTGTTATAGTCCTATGCCTCTTTGATTCCAATGTATATATATGTCTCATCTTTTTTTAAATATAAGAACTGCCCATGATTCAATTTATGCTAACATTGATGGGTTTTCAACACAACCCAACAAGATTTTGTTTTTCTTATAGCCAAACTATATAACATAATGCTACTCATGAATAGTTGGAAAAGGTGTGGTATAAACTGATCTAACAAAATCTGAATTGATGTTTAGTTGTGTGATAATTTTCAGTTAGTATTGATTGGTTTTGGTTCCATATTTTTTATGTTTTGGAGATGTGTGATAGCTCAGATTCTGATACAAGTGAGTATTCAGACTCACCTGCAAAGAGAAGGAGAAGAGGAGGAGGAAATGGAGAGGGAACCAGTGGCACTGCAAATGCAAGCACCTCACATGAAGTTGGCACTGCTATTTCCAAAAGTGCTTCCATGATAGCAGAAGCACTTCAGGCTTGTGAAGAGAGAGAAGAGAGAAGACACAGAGATCTTGTAAGTTTGCATGAGAGAAGACTCGAGATTGAGAAATCTAAGACTGAGATCAACAAACAAGGAATTAATGGTCTGGTTGATGCCATTAACAAGCTTGCTAATTCTATCCTTGCTCTGGCTTCCAACAAGAACCAGTCTTCAGCTCCTAAATGATCTTCTTCTACTTCTTCAAGTCCATAGCAATTGATATCTATTCATGATTCTATATCCTAATTAGATAGAAATTAAGAGAGGTTAATTAATCCCATTTTATTGTACATAAATTGATAGTCTCATATGCATTCCATTTCATCTTCATCATGAACTCATTTTGAGTAATATTTATTCTAATCATATCTTGTTATTTAATTAGCTCTATTTTTAATTCTCTCATTAGGGTTGGTTTCTTATCTCAAGTGCTTATGTAGGCTAATTTTTTATTTTTATTTTTTGTGTCATGACTTCTTCAATTTATGCGGAAGACATATTCTAATTATAGCTAGTCTCATAGATAGAATTACATTAATAAAAATTTATTGTTTAAATCTCGAATTCCATATGCAACCATCGATTCATTCTTAATGCAAGCATTAATCAAGATAGTATCATATCCACACTTGAATAAAGAAAAATAGAAATGAATGATTGAATGTAGAAATATAGAATAATAAAGTTTTTATTTGAATTTAATAAAAACCCACCTTTATTTACCCCTCATTTAATTATGTTAAAACTTAAGTTTCGATCATAAGCATATACAAATTTTGAATTGATGAACTTAAGATCCAAAGATTCATGAGACATAAAAGCCAAGATAAATGTTATATATGTTACAAAATTGACCTATATATATTCTCAAATTAATATAAAACAGTCAGATGAAAATCCGAAACAAAGCCCAATAAATGATGCTATGTTATTGAATAGATCAAGTTTTTGTAATAAAAAAACTTAAGCTCTGATATAAAAACTAATATGGATGTCGATCGTATCATCTGAAAATAAAACTATGGAGATTTAAATGAAAAGGTATCATATGTTATATTGGTATACGTAGAACATTTATAGTATTACTGAGACTTTGTAATCATTCAATGTTGATGTACATGGTTTGATATATAATATAAGATTAAGCCATGCATTGATCAATTGATGATATGATTGTTTATAAAGTAAAGATGTTTGGGTTTGCATGTTAATTAAACAAATAGAGAATCAGAGATGGGTCAGGTTAGAACAACTTAAAATTGTAACTTAAAAGTTTGATTTCAATATTTCAACCACTCATGCACTCTTAATCTAATGGTTGTGATTTGAATGCATTTATAACTCTTGGATTGAAAGCATATGAATGGTTGAGATATGAAATCAAACTTTTAAATCACAATTTTAAATTGTTCTAACCGGTCCATTAGAGATAGACCCACCAGTGACTGGTGCATCAATTCTTGCTGGTGTATACAATAAAGAATGAGATTCTACAAGTTGTCCAAGCATTGCCAATACAGACAAGAACCCCACGCGCTCTTGGAAATGAAACTCTCGGATAGCAGAAGAAGGCAGGAAGGTGAAAGACACGCACGTAAAAGTGAAGTGGGACAGAGCTGTTGAACTTATCATTATGAAGTAGAAATGTGAGAAAATGTGAGCAGGGACTGGGGCAGTGGCCAGTACTTCTCTGAGAGAGAGACCGGTCAAAGGCGACCGGTCAATGATCTCTGAAGGATGCAATTACAAAATTGCCATTTTGGTGCTATTATTGATGTCAGTAATGTCAAGGCTGTGACAAAAGTTGTGGCTTTTTATTTATTTATTTTTTTCTCTTTAATTCTCCACTCAGAATTATTTCAGAGAGAGAGAGATATGTGATGTGTCATTATTGGCTAATTTTGGTAGCCTTTGGTTGGGCCTGGCTGTAATTTTCTGACAAAAGAGTGAAGGTACTAAAGTTGCCTTTTTACTTTATAGCTAGAGATATAGAGATCTAAGAGTATAATGTGGATTGACACATTAATTTGGACCATTTCTCAGATTTTCTTTCTTCTTTTCCCGGGAAAGTTACACAAACTCTAGGGAATTAATTGGGCTTACATTTAACAAATTGTAGATTATGATTGTGTTTGATATATTCACAAAGTAAGGTTTAAGACAGTTAAGGTATTTAGAATGATGGAATCATTACCATTGAAATGTAGAGTTAAAGATAGGATAAATTACAGTGAACCCCTTGAGATTTGAACAAGTTACACTTAGATGAAAAAATGTTTTTATTATACACTAACACCCCCAAAACTTAAATTTGACTTTTAAAATACCTAAAATGCCCCTAGTTATATTATTTTATACTTTATTTTTGTTTACCTTTTAACCAAAAACTTTATAAACTTTAATAAAAATAAAAAATTAAATAAAAATATGATTCATTAAAAAAATAAATAGTTTTAAAAATAAAATAAATAAATAGTTTTTTTTTAAAATAAATAGTTTAAATAAATAAAATAAATAAATAGTTTAAAAAAAATAAATAAATAGTTTTTAAAAATAAAATAAATAAATAGTCTTAAACAAATAAATAAATAGTTTTAAAATGTAAATAAATAAATGAAAAAAATTCAAAAACAAAATTTTTTAAGGATATCCATTAATAGGGACAAGAAAAACTCTAAATATCCAAACTTTTATGGTAAAGATGATGGTGAGAAAAGCTTCAAGGTTCCCAACACTCCTTGGATATTTAGAGCTTATCTTGTCCCTATTAATGAATATTCTTAAAAATTAATGTTTTTAATTTTTGTCATTTATTTTTTAAACTATTTATTTATTTAAAACTATTTACTTATTTGATTTTTTAATACTTTTTTATTTAATTTTTTAATTATTTATTTACTTAATGTTTTTTAAAACTATTTATTTATTTAATTTTTTTAAAACCATTTATTTATTTAATTTTCTAAAACTATCTACTTATTTAATTTTTTAAAACTATTTATTTATTTAATGAATGATATTTTTATTTAGTTTTTTATTTTTATTAAAGTTTATAAATTTTTCGGTTAAAAGGTAAAAAATAAAAATAAACTATAAAATAATATAACTAGGGGCATTTTAGGCATTTTAAAAGTCAAATTTAAGTTTTGGGGGTGTTAGTGTATAATAAAGAAACTTTTTCATCTAAGTGTAACTTGACCAAACCTCAAGGGGTTCAGTGTAATTTACCCTTAAAGATAATTAGTTAATTTGTTTAAGGGAGTATCTATTACCACCCAAAAAAATTCTTCATAAGCTTATTTTCTCATCACACCAATTATTTAAATTTAACAATTGAATTTTACTTTCAATTCTTATTGTAATTTCAAAAAATAACCCTAATTAACAAAGTTTATTAATTTTTCCTCTTTTACAATCTCAATCAAATTTTCTACAGTAGTTTATTTTAGAGAAATAAAAAAAATTTGATTACCTCAGCCTGCTTCAACGGAGAAAACAAACATGACAATTGTCAGAAACATACGAGGACGTTATTATCTCTTTTTCCTAATTTGTTTGGCCATATAAGATCTCCTCTTAACTTCATTTGTTGTGTCCAATGTCAATCTTGGTTTATACACGTTTTTTTTCTTTAAGGCTCTGAATTATGGTTTTTCAATATTTTTGAGTCATACAAGACAATATTATTTGCATATCAAACTTGTGTCACGAAAAACTTTGTTACAAACTATAGAAGACAATCGAACAAGTTTTATGAAATTATACCAACAAAAAAAATTACACCTTATAATTACTTTAGGGTTTTTCTTTTCCAATATACATTGAATTTGTTTTAAATATATATATTTTTTGTTCTTATAGTCAAGCCCTCAAAACCATGTAACTTTTCCATATCTTGATTGTTGAACCATTGAACAAAGGGTGGCTCGGCTCCCATCCAAAAAAAATCTTCATACACCCATTTTCTCACAACACACATTCTTCAAATTTAACAATTAAATTTTTACTTTCCATATTCATCGTAATTCCAAAAATAACCCTAATTAAAACACCTTTATTAATATTTTCCCTGTAAGTGTAAATATTTTATGATTGTCTTATTTTTATGTCATGACGTCCATTTGCCAAATTTCAAAAGCAAAATAGGTAGTATTGGATAAGAGAATCCTAATAGACTTAAACATGGCTACTGGCGAGAAAGTCTCTTCATAATCGACCACCTCTTTTTGGGTATAACCCTTTGCCACTAGTCTTGCCTTGAAGGTCTCTACCTTCCCATCTACTTCTCTCTTTCTTTTGTAGATCCACTTACACCCTATGGGTTTTATCTCATCCGGTAAGTCTACAAGTTCCCAGACTGAGTTGGAGTTCATGGACTCCATCTCGAGATTCATGGCTTTAAGTCATTCCTTTTTGTCAAGATCTTCCATCGCATTCTTAATTGTCAATGGATCATCTATACTATCATAAGAGACGACATCTCGTCCATCTCCAATACCCACATAGCGTTCAGGTTGTCATACAACCCTTGCACTACGTCTAGGTGGTAGTGTATCCCGACTAGGAATCATCTGACTATCAGATGTTAATGGATCAACAACTCTTGTTGACAGATCTATTCGTACTAGGCTCCATCTCATTTAATACAATTTTGCTTCGAGGTTTATGATCACTCATATAGTTATCCTCAAGAAACGTTGCATTTGTCGATACAAATACTTTGTTCTCCTCATGACTATAGAAGTATCCATCTTTAGTCTCCTTGGAATAACCAACAAACAAGCAGACTATAGACTTAGGGTCCAACTTTCTATTTTTGTTCTTCAGTACATGTACTGGACACCCCCATATGTGAAAATGTCGCAAACTAGCTTTACGACCATTCCACAACTCTGTGGGAGTCTTAGGAACAGATTTGGATGGGACTACATTCAAACTGTAGGCCGCCATTTGTAGTGCATATCTCTAAAAGGAATTTGGTAATGATAAGAAACTAATCATAGATCTCACCATTTCTATCAGGGTTCTATTTCTCCTCTCCGCAACACCATTCTGTGGTTTTCCAAGAGCTGTGAGTTGGGATACAATCTCATGCTCAACCAAGTAGTCTTCAAACTCTTGGTTAAGATACTCACCTACACGACCCGATCGTAGAGCCTTGATAGTCTTGCCTAATTGGTTCTCAACTTCAGCTCGGAATTCATTAAACTTTTCAAAAGTTTCCGACTTCCATTGCATTAGGTAGACATATCCGTATCTAGAGTAGTCATCTGTAAAGGTGACATAATACTCATAACCACCCTTTGCTTTAACATTCATCGGTCCACAGACGTCTGAGTGTATAAGCTATAGTGGTTCCATAGCTTTAAACTCTTTTCCAGTAAAATGTCTCTTAGTCATTTTACCTTCTAAACAGGATTCGCAGACAGGTAATGTGTCAACCTTTAACTGGCTTAAAGGCCCACTTTTAAATAGTATGTCTATCCTATCAAGGTTAATATGGTCAAGTCTTAGATGCCATAGATATGTTTCATTATTTGGAGAAATTTTCTGTCGTTTTGTTTTAGGTTTTTCAGCTTTAAACAATTCAGCATTGAGCAGTGATATGTGGATTAACGGTCTTAAAAGATACAAGTTGTTTTCATTTAAAACTGAACAAATATTTAAACCTGAACAAATATTTAAACCATTTCTAGAAACAATAACTAACTTATTATTAAAAGAAACAGAATATAATTGTTCCAACAATTTGGATACAAAAATCAAATTTCTTGTAAATCTAGGAATAAAATAAACAGAGTTCAACATAAGAAAATAATTGTTAAACTGGAGTCTAACTACTCCCACTGCTCTTGCTGACACGACATCCCCTAATCCAACCTGCATAGAGAAGGCTCCCTCCTCAAGCTCTGTCCAAGAATCAGTCCACTGCAAGGAAGAGCAAACATGGTTAGTGTCTCCTGAATCAACTATCCAAGGTGAATAATCACCTTCCACTAAACATGATTCAATAACAAGTAAATCACATTTACCTTTTACCTTTTTCTTGTTGGCAACCTTCTTTAGATATCGAGGACAATTTCTTTTCCAATGTCCGACCTTGTGGCAATGGAAACATTTTCTGTTACCTTTATCCTTGTCGGTGGATGTGCCTTTCTTCTTGCTTTGGGCTTTCTTGGGTTTGGACTTACCATTAGCCTTGCCAGCAGACCTCTTCCTCTTCTTAGATCCAGAGGAAGATGGTTCAGTAACATTTGCATCACCGGTCTTACTTTGTTATCCTTAGTCATTGACTCAAAGGTAGTGAGCCCATTCAGCAATTGAGTCAGACTAAACCTCAACTTGATCATCCCATAGTTGCTTTTGAACTGATCGAAACTATTCGGAAGAGTCGTCAGTATGTGATCGTACCAAAATTGTGCTATATTTTGGCCCTCAGTTCCATATCCTTTAGCTTGTTTTCGAGCGTATTTTGGTGTTTAATGGCTCTTTCTAGTCAGTGCAGGTATTTTTAGGCAAAAAGGAGATTTGGAGGCTAAACGGGCTTAAATCGTAAAAAGCTCGTGTAGAACATCCAACTTCAAAGGGTCATATCCCCCTCATCAGATCGAAACATGTTTCAATCCACATATATTCGGAAAGCCCAGAAAATCTAGTTTCCATCGGTTTTTACGGATTGCGATTCCGAGTCTTTTAGAGGGAATTATCCCTATTTTAGTGAATGTTGTGCAGAATTGCACAGATATCGCGCGAGTAACCATACCAACGCACTACCCGAGCACTGCTGAGTCATGAATCTGTCAGGATCAGCTCTATGGACGAGTTTCAACCATTTTTAGAGGGGAAAATGTGTCTTTTCAAGCCCAATTCAGTGCCTAGCCTCTCAAACCTATAAAAACAGCACTTTGCCACAAGACACAAGTAACAATTAACCATTCAATACAAAAACCCTCTCCAAACATCTTCTTCACCAAATCAAGAAAGGGAGGAGCTTTAAAAGGCATCCATAGACGTTTTCCTCCATGGATTGCCTCTCCACCACCACCTACTACCATCACTATCCATATTTGGCAAGATTCAAGAGGAAAGAGTACCCTACCTTGTCTATGAGGATGATGAACTTCAATGGAGGATGCAGACTCGAGATGACAATTGGGTTTCTCCTTTTTATTCTTCTTTATGTTATTTTCTTCTTTAATATGTATCCCCAATTGGGAAATATGTAAACCTAATACTAGTTACATTTATTTGATTGACTTGTATTTGATTTCTTCAAGTTATGTCTCATTCAATTGCTTTATAATTTGACATTTGACTTGTATTAAGTAGGCATGACAACCCTTCTTTATGCATGTTCAAGGATAGCTCTTGTCTTTACATTAATGTTCATGTAGAGTAGAACTTGGTATGTGTTCAAGATTGGGATTAGGGGTAGATTAATGTAAATTATGAGTAGATTAATTAAGCATCCCTTGATTGCTTATATGTCGATGGATTATTCGAAATGCATGTTGTGGATTGATATGAGTACCTTTGCTTGTTTGGGTGGAATTCATGAAGAGCACACACCATGCCTTTGTGGGTTTCGGTTCTATAAACCTACACGCTTTATGCGACCCTTGGGCGTTGCTCACGCCATACATCCTTGGTGAGTAGTGGTCAGGGGTCCCCTCTTATGCTTAATGCTTCCATTCATAGTTGCTTACACGTGACAGGTAAGTAGCGATCGCTGGTTAATACTATTTCTATCCTTTTAATATATGTCCTTAAAGCTGTCCTTGATGATTGCTCACGTGATACACTCTCGGTGAGTAGATTTAGAGGACTAGACGACTCTTTCCATTTCCATATCTAGAGGTCATATTAAGGCTAGTTGAACCCATGCTAGGAGTGTCTTTGCAGTTAGTTATTATAGGTGGTGCGAATGTTTTGGTGGTCATGAGTACCTATTGTGTATATTTTCTTGCATCTCTTATATCCGCCTATTTTATATTTATCACTTTAACCACCATTCTCATCCCTCCGGATTCTCTTATTTTTCTTATCTTTATTTTTATGCTCTTGTCTCACACACACACATAACATGTTACACTTGACACACACCACTCTCACCCTTGTCACGTTCTTATTTACATTGTTTTCAATAATCACTAAAATGTGAGACGATCGACGAATGACACCTCCATATGGACGATACCCTCGCTTACCGCTTTACTAGTTTTCAAACTTTAGAGCACATTGCCTAGGACTTTTTATAAATGTTTTTTTGATCCGTAATTTGTTAACGACACAAAAAACGAGTATCAATATGATGCTCACCTGGCTAGGTTCATCAATGGCCCCACTATTGACCTCCGTAGTGTTGAAATGGGACATTATGGTCATGATATGTTCCCGAACAGATGCACCCTTCTTCATCTGAGCAAGCATTGCTGAACGAACAGCTTCGTGCCGCTTTTGCTAAGAGGGCTGCCCGAACATAGCATGCAATGACTCCATGACTTCGAATATTGTAGTCATTGCTTCATGCTTTGTAACAAGCACTTCTGTCATACTAGCTAACAAATATGTTTGGGCCTTCTCATCAGCTAAGACCCATTTCGGGTATGCCTCACGAACATTTCGTATGGCATCGGCAGCAGACTGTGGAGGACACTCCTCCGTAAGCACAAACTTTAGGTCTTTGGTGACCAAAATTGCATTAATGTGATTTTCCATTTTGTGTAATTTTCTCTTGTTAGTTTGTCATTAGCAAGGATTTGTAATAGTGCAGAAGACATTGTTGAAAAAACATAAATAAAGAATTCATTCAACCATACATTTAATTCACATGTCAATGTTTAGCATAAAATTAAATATTATGCATGAACATATTTAATGAACAAGAAAATCCTTAAAAACTGTTTCTACGCCACGATAATCCAACATACCACAAACAAGTGCCGCCTTAGGGTCGGTCAAATACTTGTATGCTGGATCGAGACATTCTCAATCAACTGATATACCAGTATAACTGTTATTCCTCTATCATTCAACCATCGTTTAATTCTGTCAGGTTTATAATTAACACATTTAATTAAAATCTTGTAAGTGTAACCCATCATTTCAGATCTCTTAAGCTTAACTTGAGAATTGCCGCCTTAGAGTCGGTCAATCCCAAAATACACTTAGAAACCTTATCTATTAGGAAGTCAACCTTGATACTGATTCTCATGGAAACCCTCCTTAGGGAGGATGAATACAAAGCCGTCTCGAGGCCCCACTTGAATCTCACGGTGTTAAATTAATGATGGAGACTGCAGGATATAATGTCATATATCCCTCTCCCACTCACTATTTTAGAATTAGGGTTTTCAATTACTGGACCTAGATATTACTAAGATTAAACGGCTAATTTCAATCTAAATGTCTATGGCATATGAACAAATTATTAGAATCTTATTCTAATAACAAATAAACTAATCCAATTTTTAACAAATTAAAAATCTAGTTCATTATTCAAATTCTAATCTATGTAAACAATTTTACTAAGACTAGAATGATTTAATATGATTAACCAAGTTTTAACTATTAAAACTAATCACATTATTAGAACCAATTATATTAGGGCTTCAATATAATTAAACCTAATATTAAGAGAAGGACCTAACTAATCTAACAAATTAAACGATTTAATTAATATACTAGTTATTAATGAGAATTACCAAGTTTTTACTCTAAAAACTAATCTCATTATTTAATAGCCAATTATGTGAATATCCTAATTTTTAATCAAATTAAAAAATATATAAAACTCGTAATTTTTAAATATGTATGTGTAGGCATGCATGATATATATATATATATATGTATGTATGTGTAGGCACACCTAATCTAAATGACATGTATATGCATGGCAATGCTTTAATCATCTCATAATAAAAGCATACATGAGTTGACCGAGTAAAATTGATTATTAAACTTAAGAGTATATCTAATTACAAAAATTATTCAAGGCATTCCTTGGTCTTCAAGTAATTCCAATATTCTTCAAGTCTTTGGGTTCTACTTATTTTGGGTTTTTGAACCAAGTACAACTTGATTAAATAAAATCCATCCTAAAATCCTATTTCGAATTCAGAGACCCTAGCATAGCAAATTCACAGCCCTAGCGCTTTCGCGTGTGGCCGTCATTTGCACGCATGGGTAGCACGAAAACATGCGGGCTGCACGTTGAAGCATTGCACGTCTGTTGCTGCACATTCGGTGTTGTTCTACGCCTTGTGTATTGTCACTTTCCGTTGATTTACATCAATAAAAAAAATAACAGCATATAAAAATAATAATATTAAAAATACATTCCGGAATTAATTTTACATAAGAAAAATATTACAACCTTAGATGAGAACCTTAAACACATTGTACCATACAATTAACAACCAACCATGTTTATAATAAATTAAAAAGAAAAAAATTATAAACATCATACAATCATTAGAAAGTGCCTACACATACCATAAATGCAAATTAAAGAATAAAACTATGAAAAAAGAACTTTAATTCTTATATATTGTATAATTGGGCTCTGATACCAGTTGTAAGAACTCATATTTATATTGCGCAGCGGAAACGGGGTTTTAAAAATTCTCATGCAACATATAAACCATATACAATATATATAAGAATATATAAAAGAATAGGTCATACCCTTGAAGACCTACACCTTCGTTTCTTTAAGCTTTATTCCGATTTCAAACCACCAAGTCTTCATCGCTATGTCCTGTGATCCAGCAATTACTTGTGGGCGTGTCACAATCTTCAAAGAACGTACAGGAGGATGCAAATACTTGAAAAAAAACTCCTTTTTCTTCTTCTAAGTTCGGCCGCACAAGAGAGAATTTTTTTTTCCGAATTTTTTGCCTTAGACTCTCTAGGTTTTTTGCTCTATGTATTTGGTTCAATGAATGACAATAATTCTAGTATCCTAGTTATGTTGTAAGAACCTCATTTCTATGATTGGTTTATTTCATGACAAATCACATTGGTATTATTTGTAATGGGTAGCTTAGGTTTTATTGTGGTTCTTCATCAACAAGCTTCCAAGATCCCATAGTGCTTCAAGAGAGGTAGTTTACTTGTCTTGACTCTTTTGAAGAGATTTTAGTTGCACACACCCACTTGCATGCATTATATTCTTGATTACATGCTATTGAATGATGCATTGTATGCCATTCATCACTCTCCACACTTGCACATTTTTGCATATTAGATTAGTGTGTTGAGTCTGCCTGGAAAAGAGGATTTTCCTCTTTACCGCGGTGCAGGTCGCTTGCTGGGCACCTGCCTCTGTCGCGGTCCCAACAGCGGTTGGTTCCAGAAGGTGTATGCGTTAAAGACCGCGGTCTGTGCACTTGTATGCGCAGCGGTCCATACCACGGTATACTTCAGTAGGCCCCTGCCGCCTAGACCGCGGCCTGTGCTTTGCATGCACAGCGGTCCCCGACGCGATGTTGTCCAGTAGGCATACTGCTGCATGTACCGCGGTCTGGGCACTTACCCGAGCCGCGGTCCAGCAAGCGGTATTGACGGGATTTTTGTTTCTCAAACCCAAAACGATGCAGTTTTGTCTGGGGTTTCTATATATATGTTCTCTTCTTCCCCAACTCATTTTTAGAGCTTTATGAACCCATTTTGATGAGAAAGAACAACCCTTAAAGAGTGAAAGCTTCAAGCTTTGTTCCTTGACTCTCCAAAAACAAAACCCATCACCTTCATGCATTTCTAAGCATCTTTAAGGCATGGGTCTTCATCATTAGTTGACTTGGTAAGTTGAACAAAAACCCCATATTTATCATTTGTTCATACTTTCCAAGATTGTGTTTTTATTGCATTTATTAGTTGATTAAATGCTAGGACTCTATTTAATGCATATATTTATGAGTTCCTTTGTATGATTGGGTTTGTATTGTGATAGCTTGCATTTAGGACATATTTGCCTTCTAGCTAATTAGGACTCATTGATTGCATTTGTTAATTGCATTTGTTAATTGCATTTATTGTCCTTGCCATGATTAATGAAAACATATGTTGATATGGCTTTCTTTGATGACTAGAGTTTAGACTTGCACATCTATATCTAGTTAGGTCTTTATGAGCATTCATATAGACATTGATATCTAGGATTTGTACTTAGTGTCATCTTAAATCCCTAGATAAGCATTTAGTGTTGCCTAGCATTATTTGTATTTTGAGTATTCATATATTCACTTAGGTTGTTAATCTCTTCTTGAGAGTTAAGTCTTGTGACTACAAGGTGTAGTGCACAAGCAAGTGAAGTCTTGCAACCAAGGTGTGGTTGGCAAGCAAAGTGATCAAGGATTCACTATAAAGGCCCGTTGGGTAGTAGTGGTGGGTTAGTGACCGAGAATGGTGTGACTAGAGGTCAACCTAGGTTGTAAACATCATTACGATAGTGGATTTGAGGATCGTGTGTGGCTAGAAGGATAGCCCGTGGTTTTTTCCCTTGTTGAAGGGTTTCCACGTAAAAATCAAGTGTTATTTATATTCCGCACTTTTACTTGATTTTGTATGTTTGTTTATGTTGGGTTATATTATTAATATTGACTAATCGAAAAATTGGTAATAATCGATTAACAACCCATTCACCCCCCCCCCCCTCTAGGTTGTTAGACACACGCTTAGAGTGTATTTTCAATTGGTATCAGAGCGGGTTCCTAGATATACTTAGGTGATCCTTGCTCTTGATTGTGTGTGTCTTGCATTTGTGTGAATCTTGTTGGTTGCATTCATTTGCATTCATATTACCCAAACACTATGAGTGACTTTGGGATGAGTAATGAGGGAGCATTGATGTTGAAAAAATCGTGTTATAATATACTCACTTGCAAGTGCACGAATCGTGAAGATTAGCACAGTGACAAGTAAGGATCGTTCCCTCAAGGAAAAGAGATTTAATAATTAAAAACTAATTCTAATTAAAGTTAAACTAAAATTAACAAAAGATTTATTGATGATTTAATTAAACTAAAACTAAATTAAATTAAGCTAAGAAAATGATTAAAAAGAATATGTTGTGATCAAGAGGTAAAAGGCACTAGGGTATCAACGATCCCCAATTATGAACACTCGATATATGGAATTAATTTATAAAAAAGATTCAATCAATTCTAGGGTTCATTCTTTGTCTTTAATGTGACTATTACCGTATGGTCATAGGATGAGTCACGTGCTTCCAACCACTATTCACCCTTGGTCTATGGTGTGAACAGTAATCGGAAACCCTTTAAGCGCAAGAATTAAGAACCAAATTCTATACTTTGCTTGGCCTATGCTAAAGATAAAATTCATTCATTCAAAAGAGCATTAATTAAGATTAGGTTTGGTCTATACTCTAACCCTAATTCTCAGATAGTCTTAACCCTAAAATCATGCCAAATAGTTATTCACCCTTGGTCTATGGTGTGAATAAATATTAAAACTAATGAGGATCAAGCAATGAAGAACAATGAATAAATCAAGAATTAAATTGATGAAATAGTAATTAATCCATATATGAGCATTCACAAAAGGTTCACATTGATTCCCTAGTTCTGGGATTAGTTACACATATTTAAAATAAAAAGAGAAGAGAAAGAAAAGATAAAACCCATTAAGATCTTCAATTGTAATCTTCTTCGTCTTCAAATCTTCAATGTGTAAAGATGGATGAGTGTGTGGTTGTTCTAGGAATAAAGAGTAGAAAAGTGAAAGTTCTTTTTTTCTCTCTCAATAAGAAGTATTTATATGATCTCCAAAAATTAGGGCTTTAAGATCTCCTTCGAAAACAAGGAATGTGCACGACCGCTCTCTATACCGCTTGGCGGACTCATGTCTGAACCGCGGTCTGTGCAGCAGTGTACCTACTGATCTTCAGCGCTCGTTGGACCGCGACTGAAGTAATTCTTGTCAAGCGGTATGGACCGTGGATGACAGACGAGTACGTACTGATCTTTACCGCTCGGTGGACCGCAACTTATGCAAGGCATGGAAAGCGACCTCCACAGCGGTTCTTCACAGATTTGCCCCTTTTCTCACTTTTAGACTCCTTTTCTTGGAAAAATTAACAAACACCTCTTTTAAGGAAATGTGACCTACACATGCTCAACAAACACATAAAATACCTAATTTCACTCAAGAACAAAGCGCAAATAATAGGAAATGGGGACCTAAAATATGTATAGAAATAGACCGATCAAATATCCCCAAACCTATCTTTTGCTAGTCCTCGAGCAAAACTAGAATAAAAACAAAAACTAAAAACAAACAAAACCTAAAAACCAAAACAAAATTCTAAACTAAGCCATTTTCGTAGGGAACACGATAGCATTGAGCGTATGCTACAAGCCTTTAGACTCCTAAGTAAAACACCTATAAACCTAAAAAGTTATCCTGCAAATACCTGTCATCCAAAATATATTTGAAAAGTGCCCATATTGAAACAATGCATGCAAAAACCAATAAGTAAAAACTAAAGTTAAGTCACGAAACTGAATGCATTGCTCAATTTAATGAAAAGCCCACACTCAAAACGTTCAAGTTTCCAAGCTACCTTCACTAGATGCCATAGATGTAATTCTCCTTGACTCTAATTCTCACAGTATATCACTCATTTCACATAGAACCTAGGCTGATACACTCATCAAGCATATGCGATAGAAGTTATGCACAAGAAAATTCAAGTATTGATCGCATATGAATTTATAATTGAAAGAACGCTCCAATGTATGCAAAAGATCTCATGAAAGAATCAAACATTATGAACAAGATAATCACATGAATTATTTATACTTTCATAGCAAGGACCAGTAGATCAGTTAGACTTTCATTTAGGTTGTAATGGGGCCATTGGGTTAAGGTTAAGAAAGAATGGGAAAAAATGGAATTCAAGAACCTAGGACCATACCATGAGAATCTTCAATTGCTCTTCCGGCTTCACATAAATCTTTGTAGTCTTCATTGAATTCATTGTAAATGAAATTTTCATTCATCTCAGTCAAAATCTTCAAAAGTCACCATTTCCTTCTTAACAAAACTCCTCTTGAGTTGATACAATTTTGCAATATAATTATCATAATTGCACTAATGAAAAATTATTCTCTGATTCTCTTCAACTACTTTCCTTTTTTTCTTTTTTTTCTTTTTTTTAATTAATTAATTAATTTATTTTTTTTTTTTTTTAAATCAAATCAGAGAATTACATAGAAATTCACAAATATCAAACTTACACTTTTGGATTGAATGCAGCTCTTCCTTCAATGGTCTTCGATTAATATACACACGCAGAACCATCACGTCTTCTTCACTTCCTCAAAGCATGATCCCAAGTTATAAGGTATGGCTAAGTTATGGCTTATTGGGTTATATTAGATGTGGTGAAGAAAGAAAGGCTTATTCAGTGTTTAGCTTCAAACAGGGCTATGGAGCACACACATAAAGGTAAGAAATATTTAAGGCCTTTTAAATGGTTCATACACACATAGTCTAATCATCACTTCCACTGGTTCGACTCACTCAAGATCAAAATAAACATGTGAAAACTTTTATTGATGAAAGTTCTATAATGCTCAATGTATAACCTATAGAGATCAAATCTAATGCTAAGAACCTACTGAGTGTTTAGGAGTAGAAACAAATCCCTCATAATGTATCATTTATGTACGCTTTTTGACTTAGTGAACTCACAAGGGTAGTCTCCACTATTAATCATGGCAATCCAACTAAGCATCCTATCCACCATCACATCAAGAGCATGTCATAAATTTTGAAAAATGCAATGTAATACTCTAAGTGGCAAGACGTTAGTGTAAACTCAGTGAGTAATGCATATTATCTCGGGGCACAATTCAAAGTAGTTTATCAAGGATTCACAAGAAAACAGACTCTAAAAACAAAAACTTAACTTAAACCCCCTACCCTAAATACACCCCCAAACCTAAAATCAGCATTGCCCCCAATGGTGACAAGAAACAAAAATGGGGTGAAAAACAGAAAATAAATCCAAAATGAAAGACAGAAAATAGAATATCCAAACAAGAAAATAAATAACGAAATCTGAAAGAAACAAAAGAAAACATGAGAAAAAGAAAAACATATCCTCTCTATGATCTGTCGTCCTCGTCTGACAGGTGCAGAACTTCGGTTCCTTGATCCGAATCCGGGTCACGATGTTCTTCATCATGAAAATGTATCACAGGGGTTCCATCTCTGACATCAGGCTGATAAAATCCGGAACCATCTCTTGCATCAAAATCTGCCCCTGAAGCAGAAGTCTGGAAAGGGGCACCACTCCCGCTAGCCACAGAAAACCGGCTAACCATCGAACGCACCTCCTCAATACTCGCCTGAACACCATCAAAGCACTGGTTCATAAAATAACTCTGTCCGATGTCGAGTCGGCATCAATGAATATGAACTGAAAATGTTCCAAAAGGCTGCATCAACCCGAAGATCACGCTGATACAGTTTAACCATCTGGTTCCACTCCTCTCGACCATCCATCCGAAGAACGGCAGCTAATCGTCCCCTGTACTGATCAACCTCCTCTATCCATTCAATCCCACGATCGGTATTAACCTGAACCTCCGGAACAGCAAAGTATTCAGAAATAGCTTCAGGAGTAATGTGAACAGACACACCTTGAACCAAAACAGGTCCACCCGTCAGAAATCTCTCTGGGACCATACTGGCATAAAACTCAGCCACCACTCTCTTATTCGGCCGTGGAGGCCGTTCAACATATCTCGCCCAGTGGCGAGCAGCCACCATCCCAGGGACAGGAGTATCTGCCAAACTGGAGACATCTATCCCCTTCTCAATTATCCATGGCCGGTCTTGATATTTAGATGAACGGCTTTTGAAATCTTTGTTTTGAGCCAAACGAGGTATAGCTTGTTGCTTTCCCTTCGCAGAAGCACTGGTCCTGGGTCGCTTGGCCAAAGACGTGTTTCTCATCTGTGCAAGAACAAACAAACAAAGGAGTTAAGCCAAAAATTCTGTAAAAAATCCGGCAGCAATTCGACTCAATGAGCGCAGTACTTCTTCCACATCATCAAAAAGGAAATCAACACAATTTAACATCAAAAAAATAAACACATAACTTCTCATAAGTTAGTAAAAATTGCAAATTGAGTAATTCCCATGTAAAGGCAAACGGAATCCATATATTGAAGACATAATGTTGAATCAATTTAATCCAATTCTTCTCTCTCCATATTCATCTCATGGGATTTTAAATTAACTAAAACAATCCAAATCAAAATTCAACAAATACATGTATATGTATAATGCAATTAATTCAAAACCCATTAATCATATGTGCATGAGAGCCTCAAATTCCATAGAAACACAATAAAACATCACATTAATCCTATTGGCACTCAATGTAGCAAATAAATTTAAAAGAAAATCATAAGAGAGAGAGACATACCTTTACTCTAATGAAACAAAACAAATTTGGGAAGAATTTAGATGAAGTAAAGGAAGAAGAAAACCAAAGAGAGGGAAGAGGGAATTGGCGCAGCTGCTGTGGGAAATTTGAATTCCACGAGCTGCGCTGTTCCTTATAAGCACAAAATTGTGCCCTACCGCGGTGCGGGTCACTTACCGGCGTCGCGGTATACCACGCGGTGATGCCTAAATATCTTCTCCTGAACCTGTAAAACGCACCGTTTTATGTAATATAGCGCGGGACAGGCAACTTACCTGGAACACGGTACACAAAGCGGTACAGTCCAGTGATGTTACGCTCAGTAGCACGCGGTGCGGATAGACTGCCCAGAGCACGGTACAACTAGCGATACATGTCAGAATGCACACGCTCGCCAGACCGCGATGTAGGCGTATGCCTACAGAGCGGTATATGAGGCGGTAAACTTCAGAAGTTGCATGCTTTTAATACCGCGGTCCAGGCAGTGTGCCTAGAAAGCGGTATGTAGAGCGTACAGATCTCTCCTTCTGCCTAAACCTGTTCTGTTCAGCTCAAATTTGCATACATTAAAAAGTATCAATTCTTAACTTGAAAACTAAACCTTCGAGATACCCCCAAACCTGAATTAAACATTATCTGTCAACAAAATTCAAACAAAATAAAATGACAATGTTCAACTCAAATTAACAAGCACTCGAGACACACACTATTATATGACAAAATAGAAGAAAATAAAAATAGAAATAAAATAAAATAAAATAAACTAAATGAAAAGAAAGAAAATACCTGGGTGGGTTGCCTCCCACCAAGCGCTTTATTTAACGTCTAGGCAAGACTTATGAGAGCTCTACGGCTCTTTGAGCACGATCCATTCAATGGTACGGATTTCATTTGATGGGTTCAGATAAGGTTTCAACCTATGGCCATTGACTTTAAACGATCCTCCGCTCTTTAAATTCTGAATCTCGACTGCTCCATTAGGAAAA
This sequence comes from Dipteronia sinensis, assembly GCA_033220585.1. Lineage (NCBI taxonomy): Eukaryota > Viridiplantae > Streptophyta > Magnoliopsida > Sapindales > Sapindaceae > Dipteronia > Dipteronia sinensis. The sequence goes on along the minus strand of CM065644.1, from coordinate 28,283,191 downwards.
ACTTGGGTAACACAGAATGGCCCCATCCATTTCGTTTTTAGCTTTCCTGGAAACAACCTCAAACGCGATTGATATACAAGGACTAACATTCCAGGATGAAATTCTTTCCGACGAATATTCTTATCATGCAGTTCTTTAGTCCTCTCTTTATATATCTTTGCATTCTCATAGGCATTGTTCCGAAACTCTTCTAGTTCATTCATTTGAAAACTCCTCTCTTCTCCAGCTTTATCTAAATCGAAATTCAACTTCTTCAGGGCCCAGTAGGCATTATGTTCCAATTCCACTGGCAGGTGACATGTTTTCCCAAAAACTATCCTGTAAGGACTCATCCCAATTGGGGTCTTGTAAGCAGTTCTATATGCCCATAAGGCATCATTTAGCTTGAGTGACCAATCCTTCCGATTTGGTTGCACCGTCTTCTCCAATATCTGCTTAATTTGCCGGTTACTTACCTCGACCTGTCCAGATGTCTGAGGATGATATGGAGTTGCCACATTGTGTTTGACACTATACTTTTTCATTAACGAGGCAAAAACCTTGTTACAAAAATGGCTCCCTCCGTCACTTATGATTGCACGAGGAGTCCCAAACCTGGTAAAAATATTTTCCTTGACAAACTTCACCACCACTTGGCTATCATTCGTCTTAGTTGCTATTGCTTCAATCCATTTCGAAACATAGTCCACAGTAACTAAAATGTAATTATATCCGTACGAAGATGGAAAGGGTCCCATAAAGTCAATTCCCCATACGTCAAATATTTCCACAACCAACTGGTTTGATAATGGCATCTCATCTCTTTTTCCAATGTTCCTAGTCCTCTGGCACCTGTCACAAGAAATACAAAAAGTATAAGCATCTTTAAATAATGATGTCCAGAAGAAACCTGATTGAAGAACTTTAAGAGCAGTTTTTTTAGCACTAAAGTGCCCTCCACAATGAAGATTGTGGCAGAATTTCAGCACATCTTGCTGCTCTTCTTCAGGGACACATCGCCGAATGATTTGATCGGCACCAAATTTGAACAGGTATGGTTCGTCCCAAAAATAATGCTTGGTGATGGAGAGAAATCTTCTCTTTGCTTGCGAGCTCATCTCAGGTGGTATGATTCCGTTTGCAAGATAATTCACAATGTCCGCATACCATGGATCTTTGCCTACTATCTTCAGAAGCTGCTCATCTGGAAAGTTCTCATTAATGGGTAAGTTCTCAGTATGCTCTTTTATTTCATCATCTTCTACTAATCGAGAGAGATGATCTGCCACCACATTCTCGCTTCCCTTTTTGTCCCTGATTTCCAAATCAAATTCTTGCAGTAAAAGGATCCACCGGAGTAATCTCGGTTTCGCTTCCTTTTTAGTTAGCAAATACTTTAATGCAGCATGATCAGAATAAACAATTACCTTAGATCCTATCAAATATGATCAAAATTTTTCTAAAGCACTAACAACAGCAAGCAATTCTTTTTCTGTGGTGGAGTAATTTAATTGTGCATCATTCAAAGTACGACTAGTGTAGTAAATAACATGAGGTAATTTATCTATTCGCTGTCCTAAAACAGCTCCTACAGCATAGTCAGATGCATCACACATTAATTCAAAAGGAAGGGACCAATCAGGGGGCATAATTATAGGAGTAGATGTAAATTTATTTTTCAGAGATTCAAAAGCATGTAAGCAATCATCATCAAACACAAATGCAGTATCCTTGGTCAAGAGATTACATAGGGGGCGACTAATTTTTGAAAAATCTTTAATAAAACGCCTATAAAAACCTGCATGACCAAGAAAACTTCTCACTCCCTTCACCGAGGTGGGAGGTGGAAGGTTTGCAATTACCTCAATTTTAGCTCTATCTACTTCTATCCCTTTTTCAGAAATAACATGCCCTAAAACTATTCCAGATTTAACCATAAAATGACTTTTCTCCCAACTAAGTGTCAAATTAGTCTCAGTGCATCTTTTCAAAACAAGAGTTAAGTTGTCAAGACAATGGTCAAAAGAGTTGCCAAAAACAGAAAAATCATCCATAAATACCTCGATAAACTTCTCTAACATGTCGGAGAAAATTGACATCATGCATCTCTGGAAAGTGGCAGGAGCGTTGCATAACCCGAAAGGCATTCTTCGATATGCAAAGGTGCCAAAGGGGCATGTGAAAGTTGTCTTCTCTTGGTCCTCTGGAGCAATGGCAATTTGATTGTATCCTGAAAATCCATCCAGGAAACAATAATAAGCATGTCCCGCCAAGCGCTCAAGCATCTGGTCAATGAACGGCAAAGGAAAGTGATCCTTTTTGGTTGCTGTGTTGAGCTTGCGGTAATCTATGCACACTCTCCATCCTGTTGTCTTCCTTGTTGGAATCAACTCATTGTTCTCATTGGCAACAACAGTGATTCCTGACTTCTTTGGTACCACATGGACCGGACTCACCCACTTACTATCAGATATTGGGTATATAATACCCACCTTGAGTAGTTTCAAGACCTCTTCCCGTACCACTTCTTTCAGGTTTGGATTAAGCCTTCTTTGAGTCTCTCTAGAGTACTTTGCATCATCTTCTAATAAGATCTTGTGCATGCAAATGGAAGGGCTTATTCCCTTAATGTCTGCTATAGTCCATCCAATTGCAGCTTTATGTTCCTTGAGCACCGTAAGTAACTTCTCTTCTTTTTCCTCATCTAGGTCAGAAGCTATGATCACTGGGAGGGTTTCATTCTCTCCTAAGAAAGCATATTTTAGAGTAGAAGGAAGTTGTTTGAGTTCTAATGCTGGGGGAGAACTCGTAGATGGCACCAAGAACTTGTTGATTTCATCTTCAATTTCTGCAATTACTTCTGTAATATCAACATTGTCTTCTATACCCTCTTCTTGTTGTTCTTCTTCATTATCTTCGAAGACGTCTTTCACCCAGTCCAGTAATTCGTCAAGGCTTTCATTTGATAATTCCTCTTGGATTGCAGAATTAACCACTTCAACCGAGCAACAATCGACCCAATAGCCATCGTCGGCTGCCTCAGGCAATTTCAATGCCTCAAAGACCTTGAACTCCACAGTCTCATCTAAAACTGTCATTGTTAGCTTCCCATTCTGTACATCAATAAAGGTCTTTGCAGTCGCCATGAAAGGTCTTCCCAATAGAATTGGCTTGCTACCTCTTTCCTTGGCTCCCTCATCCATGTCAAGAATTACAAAGTCAGCAGGAATAATAAGATTGTCTACCTGAACCAGTACGTCTTCAACATGACCTCTTGTGTATCTGACTGAACCATCAGCTAGCAATAACGACATGGTTGTCTTCTTTAGATCATTCAACCCCAATTGCTCATAGATATTGTAGGGCATCAAATTGATGCTGGCTCCCAGATCTAACATTGCTCTCTCCAAGGTGGTACCTCCAATAGTAATATTGATGCAGAAACTCCCGGGATCTTGGAGTTTTGGTGGCAGAGACTTTTGAAGGACAGCATTGGCGCTTCCGGCCATGAATTCCTGATGATTCTCTAGAAACCTCGGCTTGTAAGTGTGGAGACTCTTGAAGAATTTTGCATAGGCTGGCATCTTCTGGATCATCTCCAATAGAGGCAAATTGACATTGACCTTTGACAGGATGTCATATATATCTTTGTATGATTTTTCCAATTTGCTCTTTTGCAATCTTCCTGGGAATGGAACCGGAGGAACATATGGATTTGGTGATTTATGCAGAAGTGGTGTTTTCTTTGACTTTTCCACCACTATCTCTTCTTCTTTTTCTGGTACCATGTTTGCTTCTGAAGGACCTAAAACATCAGTAGAATTATTAGAAAGTTCAGCAGGTCTATTATTAATTAATTCCTTACCATTCCTGAGAACTGTCATGGCCTTTGCTTGTTCAGTATGGCTGGGAAATTTTCCTGGTTCGCTCATTTGCTTAGCTTCAGCCATTTGTCCAATTTGAGTTTCCAGCTTTCGAATAGACGCATCCATGTTTTGGAATCGTACAATATTATCTTGTTCAGCTTGATTCAATCTTTGATCCATATTTTGTATGAATTGCTTCATTGTATCTTCCAGCGACGAGTTCTTGGATTGATATTCAGGATTCTTAGCACCGGCATTGTATTGTCTCTGACCATAATTATTGTTGTTTCCCCATTGATTTCCGGTATTTTGATTATTGCTCCATGAGAAATTTGGATGATTTCTCCACCCCGGATTGTAGGTATTTGAGAAAGGATCATTCCGTGGTCTTGAATTGAAATTATTCATGGCTTGAATCTCTTCCTCTTCATTAGGTCCAGTACCTCTTGCTTGATAAGCTTCCATGCCATACCCTGGTTGTTCACATCCCATGTGGTTATTTTCTCTCATTTGTCCTACCTGGTTCACAAGTAATTCGATGGACTTTTGCATTTGTGACATTTGCATTGAATTCCCGGTATTAGCATCGACTTCATAGATTCCCTTCCTTCTCCTAGAACTCTTTTGACGAGAATTATTGGCTAATTTTTCAAAGATCGATTTCAACTCTTCCGGTGTCTTGTCAGTCATGGATCCTCCACAAGCGTTATTCACCAAAACTGTTGAGACGTCATTAAGGCCATCATAGAACCATTGACAAAGTTGGTGGGTATAGTACCCATGCTGAGGACAATCAAAAAGAAGCATTTTGTAATGCTCCCAGGCTTCATAGAATGTTTCTTGGTCTCCTTGGAAGAAATTAGTAATCTTGGCCCTTATCTCACTGGTTTTCTGAGGAGAATAGAATTGATCAGTCAGCTTCTCTACTACCTCATCCCAGGTTGTCAGTGAGGCTGGAGGCAGGGTCAACAACCAAGTCTTCGCTTTGTCCTTCAAGGCATGTGGAATACACCTCATACGCAGCTGGTTTTCTGTCACCCTATTGCTTGGAAAGGCTTGAATTGCTGCATAGCATTCTCTGAGGAATTTGAGCACATCTTCATTCGGTAGACCATGAAAAGCTGGCAGCAAATTATAATGGAAGCTCTTCAGCTCATAGTTTCGTGCTGCCTCATCTAGTGCGATGCACAAAGGATGGTTGTCAACAAAAGGCCTACTATAATCCTTCATCGTCTTGATAAGTACAGCTGGTGGATCTGGAACCTGTTGAATGTTGCGATCTCCATCATCTGCCATTTCTCTCAGTCTAATACGATCAATGTTGTCGTTCAACGGTAGTAATTCACCTTGCAGTGATCTTCTACCTTGCATTCACCGTTGAAACCCTGTAACCAAAGACAGACACACAGTAAACTATGAGAATAAAATAAAATAAAAATAAAAACTAAAAAATCTAAAAATTAATGGCACGACTACCTAAGCTAGATTAAATTTATTAACTAAAACTAAAACTAGAATTAACCAATAAATTCAACTTTTCCCCGGCAGCGGCGCCAAAAACTTGATGTTGAAAAAATCGTGTTATAATATACTCACTCGCAAGTGCACGAATCGTGAAGATTAGCACAGTGACAAGTAAGGATCGTTCCCTCAAGGAAAAGAGATTTAATAATTAAAAACTAATTCTAATTAAAGTTAAACTAAAATTAACAAAAGATTTATTGATGATTTAATTAAACTAAAACTAAATTAAATTAAGCTAAGAAAATGATTAAAAAGAATATGTTGTGATCAAGAGGTAAAAGGCACTAGGGTATCAACGATCCCCAATTATGAACACTCGATATATGGAATTAATTTATAAAAAAGATTCAATCAATTCTAGGGTTCATTCTTTGTCTTTAATGTGACTATTACCGTATGGTCATAGGATGAGTCATGTGCTTCCAACCACTATTCACCCTTGGTCTATGGTGTGAACAGTAATCGGAAACCCTTTAAGCGCAAGAATTAAGAACCAAATTCTATACTTTGCTTGGCCTATGCTAAAGATAAAATTCATTCATTCAAAAGAGCATTAATTAAGATTAGGTTTGGTCTATACTCTAACCCTAATTCTCAGATAGTCTTAACCCTAAAATCATGCCAAATAGTTATTCACCCTTGGTCTATGGTGTGAATAAATATTAAAACTAATGAGGATCAAGCAATGAAGAACAATGAATAAATCAAGAATTAAATTGATGAAATAGTAATTAATCCATATATGAGCATTCACAAAAGGTTCACATTGATTCCCTAGTTCTGGGATTAGTTACACATATTTAAAATAAAAAGAGAAGAGAAAGAAAAGATAAAACCCATTAAGATCTTCAATTGTAATCTTCTTCGTCTTCAAATCTTCAATGTGTAAAGATGGATGAGTGTGTGGTTGTTCTAGGAATAAAGAGTAGAAAAGTGAAAGTTCCTTTTTTCTCTCTCAATAAGAAGTATTTATATGATCTCCAAAAATTAGGGCTTTAAGATCTCCTTCGAAAACAAGGAATGTGCATGACCGCTCTCTATACCGCTTGGCGGACTCATGTCTGAACCGCGGTCTGTGCAGCAGTGTACCTACTGATCTTCAGCGCTCGTTGGACCGCGACTGAAGTAATTCTTGTCAAGCGGTATGGACCGCGGATGACAGACGAGTACGTACTGATCTTTACCGCTCGGTGGACCGCGACTTATGCAAGGCATGGAAAGCGACCTCCACAGCGGTTCTTCACAGATTTGCCCCTTTTCTCACTTTTAGACTCCTTTTCTTGGAAAAATTAACAAACACCTCTTTTAAGGAAATGTGACCTACACATGCTCAACAAACACATAAAATACCTAATTTCACTCAAGAACAAAGCGCAAATAATAGGAAATGGGGACCTAAAATATGTATAGAAATAGACCGATCAAGCATCGAGCATACGACCTCCTTTGCTCAAGGGTGACAATTATGCCTCATGGAAAGGCAAGATGGAGTCCTATATTTGCCAAATAAGTGATCGAGCTTGGATGGCAATTGAAGATGGCTACACTCCTTCAACAATGACCACCGAAGATGGAAGTGAAGTCTCCAAGCCTAAGTCTCAATAGAGCACACAAGAATTTGAAGCTTCAAAGTGGAACAACAAAGCAATGCATGCTTTGTTTTGTGCAGTGGATGAGAGCCAATACAAACTCATCCAAATCACCAAAAATGCACATGAAGCTTGGAAGATTCTAGAGACGGCGCATGAGGGAACCAAAGTGGTTAAGGATTCCAAGCTCCAAGTTCTTCAAGCACAATTTGAGACGATCAAGATGAAAGAGCATGAGTGATTTAATGACTTCCAAGTGAAGTTGATGGACATTGTGAATCAAAGCCATCAACTAGGTGACCCGTATTCGGATAGGAGGATCAAGCAAAAGATCACGAGGTCACTTCCCACTTGATTCGAATCCAAAGTGACGGCTCTTGAAGAAAACAAGGACTTTAAGACTATGAAGCTAAGTGAAGTGATTGGAAGGCTACTTGCCTATGAGTCTAGACGGGGTCTTACCTCCACACCTCCCAAGAAGCAAAAGGGGTTAGTCTTGAAGACCTCTAAGATTGGGAAGGGGGATGATGACTCGGATGAAGACATGGCTCTAATGGTGAAGAGATTCAAGAAATTCTTGAAGCTACAAAAGAGCGGCCATGGCTCTAAGGGAAATGACTTCAAGAAGAAAACCCACTTCAAGAAGATTGAGCCAAGTCAAGAGAAGCCTTCAAGAAAGGGGATTCAATGCTTTGAATGTGAAGGATTCGGGCATATCTCCAAGGATTGTACTAACTTGAAGGACAAGAGAAGAGGAAAAGGGATGGCTATCTTATCAAGTGATAGTGAGAGTGTAGAAGATTCCTCGGATGATGAAGAACTTGCCATTAACTACACGGCCCTTGGAGCCTCCTATGTGGAAGTAGAAGAGGGCAAGAGTGACTTGTCTTGTGATCAAGGCGAAAGTCTTGATGGGGAAGTTGACTCATTTGATGAGAGGCACAGTGAAAAGAGTGTCTCATTCTCTAGTGTAGGAAATGACTCTAGTAATGAGAGGTCTTCCTCTCAGTCTAGAGGAATTTGTGAAGGCATGGACCTTGAAGGCTTCATCAAACACTTTGAAGACTCTAGGTTGAAAAAGAAAAAGGAGATTCAAAAATTAAAGGAGGAGAATCTCAAGCTTTCAACCAAGGTAACTCATTTGAATGAAGAAGTGAGGAGAGTCAAGGAAAGTGAAGACAAGATGAAGAAGGAGCTTGAGGAAGCAAAGGAGTTGCTTGCCAAAATGACCTCCGGCACCGAAAAGCTTGACCATATGTTAGGCATTGGAAAGAAGTCCAATGATAAGAGGGGCCTTGGATATGTTCATGACAAGGAAACTCCCTCCATAGGCAAGATGGCGTTTGTCAAAGGAAATGGCGTGAAGGAAGCCTCACCTCCACAACATCCAAGAAGGAAGATTGAGCTTGGAGAGTCATCCAAGAGTGGCCAAGTGAAGATGCCAACAAAGAATGGAGCTCAATCTCAACATTCTCATCATGACCAACCAAGAAGGCAAGCCATGCAACTTCAATAAAAGAGACATCCCAACCCGGTTCAACAACAAAGAAGGAAAGAACCGGTTCAACACCAAAGGCCACATCAAATGCGTGACAAGTCTCTAATGACCTTACAAGGATATGGTATGACTCCTCACTCTATACCCACTTGTCATTTTTGTGGTGTTGATGGGCATATTAGGCCTAATTGCCATAGGTACATTAAGAAATGTAGGGTTGAGAGCATGAGGGAGAGAAATAGACTTAAAAAGACCAATATGCATGTGCCTATGAAGGCTAGAGAAAATGATCCTAGGAAGTCTAGCAACATGTTGACTAAGACCACTAGGAATGAAAGTATATCACCTAAGTGGATTAGAAAAGATGAACCCGCATGCTATTGTGCTAATATGTCACCCACAGACTCAACTAGGTCTAATGGGCTTGGTATGTCTATAGGGGCTCTTGCCTCCCATTGACTTAGTTGGAATTGACCCCATTTGGGGAACTCAAGCAAAGAGAGCAACCTTGCATTTTTGAAATGTGCAAAAATTTGATATACTTTATGCTTCTTTATTAATTGCTTGAGATACTAGGTTGTACATATATGCTTATATGATATTTTTATTCAATAAGTGTGTAACCTTGCTTTGTTTGCAATCCATGTCACATTTATGTTCAAACATGCATTTTTGGACTAGGAGATTTGATTGGGAAAGTACACTTGAATGACCTATGATTTATCTCCATGACATGTGAACTTGTTTATGACATGCTCAAAATGATATGCATGAAATATGTTTTGATTGCTTTAATGCAAATGTGTGTGAATGCAAATGAGAAGACTAATCAATAAGGATCCTGTATCCATGTAATCAATAAGGATTTTATATCCAAATTAGTCTTCTCTCTCTTCTTAATTGTTAATCAAGACTACTATCGTACGGATTATTATCCGGAAAAATCTAAAAGGATCTCTTGATCCAATGTCTTGATTTGCTTTTAAGGATTGATATAGTTTTGTGTGCGTCGAAAATTTATTTTCAAAATACTATATCATGTTTGCTTATGACAAAAGGGTGCAAATTGGTTTGAATTCTTATGGAAACCCTTTTGATGTTTGCTTTGCCAAATACCATTGTTTTTGAATCTTGATGTTATATGTCTTGCATGCAAAGCAACACTGTCACACATTCTCTTTAAAATAAAACTCCTTGAATCTCTCTTACTTAATTGAGTTGCATAAAGTTTATGTATATGATTATGCAACCATCTTTTGTGCAAATATCTCTCTTTGCTAAAGCAACCCGATAGGGGGAGCTCCTTTGCCTATCTCATGACAAAAAGGGGGAGAAGTCTTGAGAAATATAGGGGGAGCATGAGGATGCATTTTTATGCTATGGGGAGAGAGTCTTAGAGAGAGAGTAACCTTTTAGGGGGAGCATTGCACATGCATTTCTTTATATTGCTTTATTGAGTGCAATTGCTTTTTATATTGGTTCACCTCACATGCACTTGTTCTTGGAAAGTGCTTTCTTGCTATTGTGTGTAGGTATGATGATCTACGAAGAGATTGATGACCTTGAAGACATAGATCTTAGGTTTCTCTTTTTGTAACGTAGAATATACCTTGTTGACTAATAGCTTTATTTTTGTTTTGTGAGTGGTGATTTTGTCATGAAATAGCCAAAGGGGGAGATTGTAAGAACCTCATTTCTATGATTGGCTTATTTCATGACAAATCACATTGGGATTATTTGTAATGGGTAGCTTAGGTTTTATTGTGGTTCTTCATCAACAAGCTTCCAAGATCCCATAGTGCTTCAAGAGAGGTAGTTTACTTGTCTTGACTCTTTTGAAGAGATTTTAGTTGCACACACTCACTTGCATGCATTATATTCTTGATTACATGCTATTGAATGATGCATTGTATGACATTCATCACTCTCCACACTTGCACATTTTTGCATATTAGATTAGTGTGTTGAGTCTGCCTGGAAAAGAGGATTTTCCTCTTTACCGCGGTGCAGGTCGCTTGCTGGGCACCTGCCTCTGTCGCGGTCCCAACAACGGTTGGTTCCAGAAGGTGCATGCGTTAAAGACCGCGGTCTGTACACTTGTATGCGCAGCGGTCTATACCGCAGTATACTTCAGTAGGCCCCTGCCGCCTAGACAGCGGCCTGTGCTTTGCATGCACAGCGGTCCCCGACGTGATGTTGTCCAGTAGGCACACTGCTGCATGTACCGCGGTCTGGGTACTTACCCGAGCCGCGGTCCAGCAAGCGGTATTGACGGGATTTTTGTTTCTCAAACCCAAAACGACGCAGTTTTGTCTAGGGTTTCTATATATATGTTCTCTTCTTCCCCAACTCGTTTTTAGAGCTTTATGAACCCATTTTGATGAGAGAGAACAACCCTTAGAGAGAGAAAGCTTCAAGCTTTGTTCCTTGACTCTCCAAACCCAAAACCCATCACCTTCATGCATTTCTAAGCATCTTTAAGGTATGGGTCTTCATCATCAGTTGACTTGGTAAGTTGAACAAACACCCCATATTTATCATTTGTTCATACTTTCCAAGATTGTGTTTTTATTGCGTTTATTAGTTGATTAAATGCTAGGACTCTATTTAATGCATATATTTATGAGTTCTTTTGTATGATTGGGTTTGTATTGTGATAGCTTGCATTTAGGACATATTTGCCTTCTAGCTAATTAGGACTCATTGATTGCATTTGTTAATTGCATTTATTGTCCTTGCCATGATTAATGACAACATATATTGATATGGCTTTCTTTGATGACTAGAGTTTAGACTTGCACATCTATATCTAGTTAGGTCTTTATGAGCATTCATATAGACATTGATATCTAGGATTTGTACTTAGTGTCATCTTAAATCCCTAGATAAGCATTTAGTGTTGCCTAGCATTATTTGTATTTTGAGTATTCATATATTCACTTAGGTTGTTAATCTCTTCTTGAGAGTTAAGTCTTGTGACTACAAGGTGTAGTGCACAAGCAAGTGAAGTCTTGCAACCAAGGTGTGGTTGGCAAGCAAAGTGATCAAGGATTCACTATAAAGGCCCGTTGGGTAGTAGTGGTGGGTTAATGACCTAGAATGGTGTGACTAGAGGTCAACCTAGGTTGTAAACATCATTACAATAGTGGATTTGAGGATCGTGTGTGGCTAGAAGGATAGCCCGTGGTTTTTTCCCTTGTTGAAGGGTTTCCACGTAAAAATCAAATGTTATTTATATTCCGCACTTTTACTTGATTTTGTATGTTTGTTTATGTTGGGTTATATTATTAATATTGACTAATCGAAAAATTGGTAATAATCGATTAACAACCCATTCACCCCCTCTAGGTTGTTAGACACACGCTTAGAGTGTATTTTCATATGTAAATATATATATATATATATATATATATATATATATATATACACACATAACTAGATACATATCCTTTTTTCAAATATATTTATATATATTAACAAAGATAATTAGTATTTAAGTCCTAGGTAGAGTAGGATTCTAACTCCCACATAGTGCTAGTTGACTTGAACTTAAATATTAGACTTAGCAAAGATAAAATAATCTAATTATTTTATCTTTGCCTGAGTCGTGATTTGAACCTGCAACCTCTAATTAATAATTAATAATTATCAAATCATTAATTAAATAATCTAATTATTTAATTAATATTATTATTAATTAAATAATTAAATAATCTCATTATTCAATTAATCCATGAATAAATACATGTCACTTTCGTAACACAATTAATTGACAATCCAATTAATTAACCGTGACACTTGTTACCTTTAATTAATCGGGATAGCAAGAGGACCTAATGGACCTACAATTTTGAGCTCCAATAATATTTAGAAATAATTAATTAAACTCTTTAATTAATATTTCATGATTATTATCCTTGGAGTCATTCCACTGAAAATCCGAGGCTGCACTCTCACAACTGTAGATGTATTACACAAACCGAAGTTACAGTTGTCCATCGATATAGCTATTGCATACAGTATGATCCTCCACAAGTAGTTCATAATTAGAGCTAGGTCATAAAGTCTGTTATACCCCTCTAATTATATCTTTTCCATTAAGTACCATTGATTCTCTAATGAACAATAAATCCTAAATTCCTTTATGGAAGAAGGAGAGCGCTCATATTGTTCAAGCCCCGAATCAACCCTTAAGTGAACTATTATCTACTTCTCGCAAGGAGTGGATTCCTCTATTGTGTACAGACCTTCCCAGCCACAAGCCAAACCGTGATTTCAACATACGAAGTTATTGGCCGGGAATGCAACTCCAATCTCACCCATGGTATATCAAAAACCACGATATAACCTGAAGGAGTCGATAAGACACTCAGGATTACGATCATCCATATATATCCATCATTTTTTGATATATATATGAATCTCATCATGTAATGAATCTTGGTGACAGATTCGTATAGATCATGCCCCAGTCCTATATGATCACATCATATATGGTGCCTCCATTCTCATATCACCATATGAATAGTCTAGGATAAGATCACCGTACATTACTGAATGGACCGTAGATGTAGATTGACCATAGATAAATTACCTAGCTCTATTTTTTATCTACGGACTCTTTAGATTGCACATCTCAAACTAAATTCCTCTATATATGAGATCCATATAGTCAGTTAGAGATTACATCTGACAATCTTGGATGTTAAGTACACATGATATAAATGTATGAGACAGATGTATAAAATGAATAAACTACTTCTTTTACTAATGTTTCATTCACATTTACAAATTACAAGCTTTAGGGCATAAACCCCAACATGTGCAACTAATTCTCTTCAAACAGTTAAGCACAAGTGATATACCTCTAAAGTGCTTCTTAAGCTTGATGTTTTAAGAGTGCCTTTGAAGCTTAATCATGCACAATGAAGGCTTAGTCTACCCTTACAATTTAAACCTCAATGTGGTTTATCAACGAATTTAGCCAATCACAAAATAAGGAACTTACTATCTCCCCCTTTGGTTATTTCGTGACAAAAACACCATTCGCAATTGAGCCTCACAAATAACAAAGAAAAACTAAAGGTCAACAAATAGATTATTCTAAATTACAAAGAGATACCTAGATTCTAAATCTTCAAGTCTTCAATCTCTTGTAGAATAACAAACCCTACAAAACAAAGTAACCACACTTGCCAAGAAAAGTGTATGTGAGATGATCAATAGAAATGAAAAGATACAAGCATTTGCAATAAAGAAAAAACAACAACATGCAACGAAGTGCAATGCAATGCTCCCCTTAAATGGGTTACTCCCCCTCAAAAAGCAATTCTCTCACAACATGCAACAAACTAAAAACTCTTTTATCTTTCAACGCACTACTCCCCTTTTTTTTTTTCATAAGATAGGCAAAAGAGTATCCCCAACCGGATTGCTTTAGCAAAGAGAGATATTAGCATAAAAGATAAGTGCATAATCATATACAACAACTTCATGCAACTTAAATAATTGAGAGAGAATCAAGGAGATTTAATTTAAGAGGAATGTGTGAGGTTGTTGCTTTGGATGGAAGATTTATAACTTCAAAGTCCAAGCAATGGTATTTGGCAAAGCAAACATCAAAAGAGTTTCCAAATAATTCAAACCAATTTGTACCATTTTGTCAAAAGCAAACAAGATATAGTTTTTCAAAAACATTTGTAACACACAAGCAACTATATCAATCCTTAACGATTAAATAAGACATTGATATAACATCCTTATTGATTGAGTGGATATGAAATCCTTATTGAATATTGTCTTGTTCAAATCATAAAGAAGAGAGATAAGACTAATTTGGATATAAAATCATTATTGATTGAATGGATACTAGATCCTTATTGAGTTTAGCCTTCGCATTTGCTTTCACACATTTGCATTCTAGTTAGTGCAATCAAGGACATTTCATGCATATCATTTTAAGCATGACATAGAAATCAAGTTCACATGTCATGGAGATAAATTATAGGCCATGCAAATGTACTTCCCAATCCTAGTCCAAAAATGCATTATTGAACATTAAAATGACATGGATTACAAACAAAGCAAGGTTACACACTTATTAAATGAAAAGACCATATAAGCATATATGTACAACCAAGATTCTCAAGCAATTAATGAAGAAGTATAAAGTTGATCAAATTTTTGCAAGTGACAAGAAAGCAAAGTTTGCTCTCTTTACTTGAGCTCCCCTCATGGGGTCAATTACAACATTGTCAATTGAAGGCATGAGCCCCTATAGACCTACCAAGTTCATTTGACCTAGTTGAATTTATGGGAGACATGTTGGCACAATAGCATGCGGGTTCATCTTTCTAATCCACTTAGGTGACACATTCTCGTTCATAGTGGTCAAAATCAACATGTTACTAGATTTCCTAGGATTGTTGACTTTAGATTTTCTAAGCACATGCATATTGGCTTTTCTAAGTCTATTTCTCTCCATCATGCTCTCAACCCTACATTTCTTAATGTATCTATGGTAATTTCGCCCAATATGCCCATTAAAACCATAAAAATGACAAGTAGATATAAAATGAGAAGTCATACCATATCCTCGTGAGGTCATTAGAGACTTGTCATGCATTTGATGTCGCCTTTGGTGTTGAACCAGTTCTCTCCTACTTTGTTATTTAACCAGGTAGGGATGCCTCATTGCTTGAGTTTGCATGGCTTGCCTTTTTGGTTGGTCATGATGAGTATTTTGAGCTTGCTTCAAAGGTTGGTGGTACTTTGGTTGAGGCATCATCAAAGGTTGAGTTTGAGCTTGATTCCTAAGAAGCATCTTTACCTGGCCATTCTTAGATGACTCTCCAATATCAATCTTCCTCCGAGGATGTTGAGATGGTGGGGACAACTTAGGAACAGATTTCTTCACAAAAGTTGTCATGTTTGAGGAAGGCATGGACTCATCATCTACAAAGCCAAGCTCTATCTTGTCCTTAGGCCTCTTTACAATGCTTAACATGTAGTCAAGCTTTTTTAAGCTTGAAGTAACCTTGGTAAGAGTATTTCTTGCCTCATCAAGTTCCTTCTCCAACGTCACTTCATTCACTTTAACAAGTGTCATTTCCTCATTCAAATGAGTCACTTTAATTCTTAGTTGGAGATTTTCTTCCATCAACCTTAGAACTTCATCCTTTTTCTTCTTCAAACATTTTTGAAGATAGTCAATGAACTCTTGATAATTTACCACATTATCACTTGATTTCCCGGAGCATGAACTATCATAATCGAAGCTTCTACCACTTGTAAATTTGTGGTTCATATCTTCAAAACTTGCTTCTCTCAAGCTTGCTCCTCTTTGGTCTCCACTTTCAAAGTCACCCTTCTTGATTCCCTCAAGTGACAAGTTTTTGGTGACGGTGGCGTTTCCAATAACTCCTGAAAAAACCACTGCAAGAAAGATTCCCCGCATCGGAGAAAGCCGGGGGATCTTCGAAGTCAGCCAGAGCCCCACAGAGCCCTCCCTATCAGCGCAGATCGTCTTCACTGAAGCAGATGTCTTCAACACTGTGCAACCTCATGATGATCCCATGGTAATCACGATACAGATCACCAACTGTCTGGTCCATCTCATGCTCGTGGATACAGGTAGCAGTGTAGATATCATCTTCAAGGATACCCTGGAAAAATTAAACCTGAAGCAACGTTGTCTACAACAGATGTACCACTCCGCTTTACGGTTTCACTGGATATTCGATCATACCAGTGGGGTCAATGATCCTCCCAGTAATCATCGGAATCACCCCTCTCCAACAGAATGTTATGACCGACTTTGTTGTGGTGGACACCCCATCGGCCTACAACGCCATCCTAGGGAGACCTTTCCTGTTCTCCTTGAAGGGAGTCTTGTCCATATACCACAACTTCCTGAAATTCCCGGTTGGAACCAAAGTAGGAGAGGTACGCGGGGACCAGCAGACAGCCAGGAAATGCTACGCAGAATCTGCCAATCCTACAGCCCTAGCGAAACAATTTGTACATGTGACATTAATCCAGGAAGACATGGATACATCCCGGATAATCCAGGAGGAGAAGGAGCCCGCTGAACATCCTGGTCATCCGGAGAGCGAACCTATTATGCCTTACAAGGAAGAACAGAGTAAGGATTGGGCCAGCGGGCAGCCCGTAGATAAACTAGAAGAGATACCCATCAGAAATGACGATCCCTCCAAGTTCGTCAAGGTCGGGGCCACCCTTGATCCAGAAGTAAAAAGAGGACTAATTGACCTGCTCAGAGAGTTCAGCAACATCTTCTCTTGGAACCATGATGAAATGCCTGGAATCCCGGCATCATTGGCCACCCACCAACTAGCGGTAGATCCAACAGTCAAGCCCGTCAAGCAGAAGAGGCGTCACTTCAACGCTGATAGGAACGCTGCGGTGTAGGAAGAGGTTGATAAATTGATCAAAGCAGGGTTCATCAGAGAAGTACGTTACCCCGAATGGATCGCCAACGTGGTCATGGTTACGAAGGTGAATGGGAAGTGGCGTATGTGTGTCGATTACATCGACCTCAACCGGGCTTATCCGAAAGACAATTTTCCTTTACCAAAGATCGACCTGCTGGTTGACTCCACGTCCGGAAATAAACTTTTGAGTTTTATGGACGCATTCTCAGTATACAACCAAATTAAAATGCACCCGGCTGACCAAGATAAAAAAAGTTTCATTACTGGGCAGGGCTTATATTACTACAAAGTGATGCCGTTTGGTTTGAAGAATACGGGGGCCACATACCAGCCGCCGGTTAACAAACTATTCAAGCCCGAGATAGGAAGGACGATGGAAATATATATCGACGACATGATCACGAAATCCCCAACCGCAAAAGGACATCAGGAAGACCTTCGCAAAACCTTCCTCATACTGAGGGAAAACCAGATGCGTTTGAACCCCTCCAAATGTGCCTTTGGGGTAACGGCGGGGAAGTTTCTGGGCATCATGGTTCATGAGAGAGGCATAGAAGCCAACCCAGAAAAAATCAAAGCTATCTTGGACCTGGAATCCCCAACCTCGCTCAAGCAAGTACAGATTCTGACTGGACGGGTGGTGGCACTCAACAGGTTTATTTCTCGATCCACCGATAAATGTCTCCCTTTCGTCAAGGCCATCAAACAAGGGAAAAACATGAAGTGGAGCCAGGAGAGCGAACGGGCTTTTCAAGCTTTGAAAGAATACCTAACAAGCCCCCCATTGTTAGTCAAGCTGGTTCTCAGAGATGAGTTGCAGATCTACCTGGCCGTATCAGAAACTGCAGTAAGCGAGGCTTTGGCTAAGGATTGTAGCGACGGTTTTCAAAGACCCATATACTATGTGAGTCATGCTTTGACCAAATCAGAAAGGAATTACATTCTCCTGGAAAAGCTCGCTTATGCCCTGGTGATCTCAGCGAGGAAGCTCCGTCCCTATTTTTAAGCTCACACAATAGCAGTGGTGACGGACCAACCCCTCTACCAATTCTTGCAAAGACCAGACGTGTCTGAAAGGCTAGTCTTATGAGCCCTAGAGCTCACTCAGTTCGACCTAAAGTATAAGCACCAGACTACGATTAAGGCACAAGCTTTGGCTGACTTCGTGACAGAATTTTCAGCGATCCCAAATCAAGATGATCCCTCAGTATCCTAATGAGATCCCTGAGAAGATATCTGAGGTCGACAATTAGCCGGAAGGCTGCAAGCCATGGACCCTCTTTACAGATGGAGCGTCCGGGCAAGCCGGGGGAGGAGCTGGCATAGTTTTAATAGATCCGGAAGGGATTGAATTCTGTCACTGTTTCAGATTCGAGTTTAAAGCTACCAATAACGAAGCGGAATATGAAGCCCTCCTAGCCGGGATGAAGGTAGCCATTGAACCAAAGGTCGATTACCTACAAATCAAAAGCGATTCACTGCTTGTTGTAAACCAAGTGACTGGGGTCTACCAAGCAAAGGGAGATAATATTGCTGCCTACCTAAAGCTAGCTCAGCTGCTAAAAAGCAAATATAAGGGACTTAAGATCGATCAGGTGCCTCGACACCAAAACCATCGCGCAGATGTTCTGGCTAAAATAGCGGTGAACGGAGGCCAATCCCTACCATGGGGAATTCCCCTCCAAATGATCACCCAACCAAGCATAGCCACAAATGGAGAAATTTGTTCCCTTGATCGCCTGCCTTGCTGGATGGACCCAATTGTCACCTACCTCCTTGAAAGAGAGCTTTCCGAAGGGCCCGACCAAGCCCGAAGAATTAAGAGACTCTCAGTCCGATACTGTATGGTGGACGGGTACCTCTACAGGAGGGGCAGATCCCTCCCCTTACTTAGGTGCTTGCATCCCGATGATGCTAAGTGGGCATTGAGAGAGGTCCACTCTGGGGATTGTGGGAACCACATAGGTGGGGAAGCTCTAGCCTATCAGGTACTATTGGCCGACTATCCACCAAGACCCAAAGAGTTTTGTGCAATCTTACGAACCTTGTTAAAGAACTTCAAACTTGAACCACCAGCCACCCGAGCGACTGTCGTCCCTCAGCTCACCTTACCCCTTTGCCATGTGGGGAATCGACCTAATTGGGCCACTCCCTACCGCTCCCGGGCAGATGAAACATGATATCGTGGCCATCGACTACTTTACAAGATGGGTCGAGGCAGGACCTCTTTCTCGAATATCAGAAAAGAATACAACCAAGTTCATCAAGACTAACGTGGTATGCAAATTTGAGACCCCTCTCATCATTATAGCTGACCTAGGGAAGCAATTCGACAACGCCCGGTTCAAAGACTTCTGCAAGGGATTGGGGATCGACCTCAGGCTCGCTTCAGTGGCTCATCCCCAGACTAACGTGCTGGTAGAATCCACCAACAAGTCTATCAAGAAAATTCTGAAGAAGAAGCTATAGCAGAAGAAAGGTAAATGGGCCGAAGAGCTGCCAGAAGTCCTCTGGGCATACCGAACTACAAAAAGAATAGCTACCGGAGAGACACCTTACTCCATGGCTTTCGTGGTTGAAGCAGTCCTTCCCATCGAGCATAAATTGACCTCGTTCAGGGTACATCACTCTGAGCCTGAAAGTAACGAAGTCAAGCTCCGGGCTAATCTAGACCTCTTAGAAGAAAAACAAGACTGGGTAGCAGAGAAAGTAGCGATCTACAAGAGCAAATTCGCTAAATACTTCAACCAAAAGGTCAGAGCCCGGGAATTCAAAGAAAGGGATCTGGTACTTAGGAAAGTGGCCCTGAACACTCGGAAAAGGTCGGATGGAGTCTTAAGTCCCAATTGGGAAGGGCCATATTTGATAAAACTAGTTGTTCGCAATGGAGCTTATAAACTCGAAGACATGGACGGACGATCCATCGACCACACTTGGAATGCAGATCATTTGAGGAAATTCTACCCTTGAAGGGAATTCTCAAGCAGACTACCCCCATTTAGTTTTAATTATAGACCCTAATAAAGATGTACTACATCTCGATCATCAATAAAGTCATTTTCCTTTTCTCTTCCATCTTTGTCTCCAACTATGTTCAACATTAGTGACTATACCCTTGTGTGGGAAACTCAACATAAACACTTTAAGGCCTGGAAATAGCTCAATAGCCCTCATGATGCCTTGGTCGGGCTACCACCCCCCAAGAAGGGTCTGAGTGTAAGAGCATAGTTGCCCTCCAGATCTCGAGACCAGGAAATAGCTCAATAGCTCTCCTGATGCCTTGGTCGGGCTACCACCCCCAAGAAGGGTCTGAGTGTAAGAGCATAGTTGCCATCTAGATTTCGAGATAAGGAAATAGCTCAATAGCCCTCCTGATGCCTTGGTCGAGCTACCACCTCCAAGAAGGGTCTGAGTGTAAGAGCATAGTTGCCCTCCAGATCTCTAAACTAGGAAATAGCTCAATAGCCCTTCTGATGCCTTGGTCGGACTACCACCCCTAAGAAGGGTTTGAGTGTAAGAGCATAATTGCCCTCTAGATCTCGAGACCAGGAAATAGCTCAGTAGCCCTCCTGATGCCTTGGTCGGGCTACCACCCCCCAAGAAGAGTCTGAGTGTAAGAGCATAGTTGCCCTCCAGATCTCGAAGCCCAGGAAATAGCTAAGTAGCCCTCCTAATGCCTTGGTCGGGCTATCGCCCCAAAAATATATATATAAAAATAAAATGTTTGTTTCCGTGTGCAGGATCAAAATCATCATAATTCCCTACACGAGTCTTAATTGTTACTACAGATGCCACTCTGGTTCCTATTCAAGAGCAGAAATGAAACAAGAGTTCTCAAAAGCGATTCGATTTCTCATTAAGAACAAGGGGAGCCTATCCCCCAATAAGGCTACATCCACCAAACGGGGAGCCCAACCCCCGAGCTCGGGCTATAAAAAAAAAGAAAGCTAATAAGGGCAAAATGGGGTGCCCATCCCCTTTTTCCGGGCAATCAAAAAAAAGTCATGATGAACTGCTTTAAGCTTTGGGACTCTCTTGGCTCTCCTCCGCTGGCCCTCCTCCTTCTTGCTGATCTTCGCCATCAACCCCCTCTACAGATAGCTGTCCATCTTGGTTATCCTCACCGACCGCTCCTCCATTTAGAGGCTCCATCAGTTGATCAGCAGGATATTCCTCCAAAACCTCATTAATCACGTCCATAACCTCAGGCAGGATAGCCTCATCAAGAAGGGCAACCATGGACCCCGTCTGGCTCCTGTCGACCTCCATCTCTGTTAAAGGAGGATCCTTATACGGGCTCCTAACCTTTTCACCAGCTTACGACTGGTCCTCCTCGGATCGAGAGGATAACACTTTACTGGAAAACTCCCCGGGACCTGAGGTAGTAAAGGTAGGAAGAGGGAATGTAGGATCTATCTAGGCGGGCTAGTTTCCCAGCTCCTGCTTGGCTCAAAGGGACCACCTTGTCGCCTTCAGGGCGAGATAGCTCAGGCGGCCTTGAGCATTATTTCATGTCTATCCCATCCGGCAATAGATGACAAATCAAAGGGAGGAGAAAGAGCTTCTGCGGCCTAAAAGGAAGCATAGAAATATCCATCGCTGAAGGAGGTCTCTGCGTCAGCTTGCAGCTTGGTCACTTGAGTAATCAGAGACTGATTCTCGAGGTCTAACTTTTTAGCCTCAAATCTCTAGAAATCCCGCTGTCTAGCCCACCGGAGAGATTGAAGACGCTCCTGATCATAAGATTGCTTCATCCTCTCATGATCGCAGCGAAGCTCAGCCATCTTGACCTCGACCTTTCCCTGGTTGGAAGTCATCTCTTCCACTACAGACTGAAGCCTACTTGAGCAATTCCTTGGCTTTCTCAGCTTCGGCTTTGGCTTTTGCAGCCCGGTCGCGGAGGAGAGCTACCTACTGGCCCATTGCAACATTAAACTTGAAGCCCTACAAAATACAGAACCCGAGTTAGAAACTGAACGAATTAACAAGAGTAGCACGAAGGAAATACAATTACCTCAGCTAAAATAGCAGACCCCTTGGTAATAAGGAAGTCCACAGGCATGGAAGCCATCTTCGAGATCCCACCGCCCGGACAAGACGCTATGAATTGCTCCAGGACTTCATCCTGCCCTGCCTAGCTCAACTGAGGCCGGGAGCGGCTGGAAGGAACCCTCGCGACACCTTTCCTAGAAACCTCCAAAGCTTTGGTTGTTGGAAGTGCAGCAGAATCAGAAGGTTGAGTCGAGAGGGTAGCAACTTTAGCGACCACAGCCGAAGAGACAGAAGCAGCCGGACCAACCACCTGGGGAGCTTTACCCAAAGCCCGGAAAGCCAGCGAAGCAAGAGTGGCCATCTTGGACCCAGCCTGAGAGATAGATGAAGCAAGAGCAGGTTCGACCTCAGTGGAGGGAAGAGAAACTCTACCTTGAGGAGAGCTTGAGACGTGGCGGGTGGCCGGTTCCACGATAAAAACTGTGAATAAGCAGATTAAAAAGGAAAATGTTAGAACCAAGCTGAGTAATAAGGTAAAGCAACTCAATGACACTTACGAGGAATAACGTCTGAGATCCGCAAATATTTGGTCACCCTACGAGGATCAAAGGCTTCAGCAGTAGGGAACTTCAGGTTCAAATAATTCCGGGCTAGAATAGCCTTCAAGATGGCTTCGGACTCAGAAGGCAGGGAGTCCCGGTCCCATGAGGGTTTGTCACTGAAAGCCATGGGAACCTCGAATTCATGCCCTCCAATGAAAATCGAGCTCCCTCAGTCATCCCCCGTAAGGATCCATTTTTCTTTCCAAGCGGGGTCCTTCTTCGAAGCACCAGGAATGATGAAGTTGATCTTGTTCTTGGCCTTGGCATAGAACTGGCCTCGAGGAGCGCCAGACAGGCTCCCAATCTGGAAGAGATAGGCCAGCTCCTCTGCACCCGGCTCCTTCGTCACCTTACTTATCTGACATTATTCCCTCCATAGTACAAGGAAACCAATCAGATGCCTCCAGAAGCTAGGCGTCAACTGGAGGGGAGCGAGCTGGATGGCGTTAAGAGCCCACCGAAGAGTCTGATAAAGGGGAAGCCTGACCCCATTCTTGAGAGCGGCCACATGAATCGGAAGCACGCCTTTAGGGGGATTGAAGAACTCGTAATTTTTAGGAGGCACCGAGATGGATACGCTGTCGGGGGTGCCAAACTTTGACCTCAAGCGGTCAATCGAGATCGGGTCGATGATGGAATCTGGGACAACCTGGAAATCATAAGGAGGGAGCCTCTCCAAAAGGGGACCAGGAGCCGAGACCCGATGCTCTTCCGCGGTGTCACCACCCACTTCTTTGTCGGAATCTTCGTCGACGATATCCAAAGGATGGTCAGGATGGTTGGAGAACCCAATCCCAATGGATACATTCCTACTTGACTGCCGACGTTGCGAGGTAGGTGGGGAATCGTCGCCGTCAGAACTCCTCCTAGCCCGTTTCCCCAGAGTAAGACTGACGACCTCCTCGCCAGTCAATTATGGAGTCAACTGAATCGCGACTGATTTTCGACATAGTAAAAGACAATAAGGATGAAGAATGAAGAAAAAGGCAAGCTTGGAGGAAAGGCTATGAGAGAAAATATTTCTTAGCAAAATTTTAGTTCAAGAGATGTGAGGAAGACGAGGAGAAAAATAGATATATATATAATATATATATATATAGGCAGGAGGGCAACAACACGAGCTATCGAGATCCTCGTTTGGTAACGGTAAAGAATCTCGGAGACTACCGCAACGTAACCGGATTAACTCAGAAGCAAGCTAATCATCTCACGCCATATCACTTATGCAGTTAAGATGGAGATCTCCCCAAGATTCTGGTAACGGTAAAAAATCTCGGGGACTGCTGTAACGCAATCAGATTAATTCAGGAGATTAATTAGTCGGTTCACATCACGTCACTCTAATGAGGAGATTTCCCCAATATTTCGGTAACGGTAAAAAGAGGAAGATTTCCCAAATAAAGTAAAAATCTGACCCCAACCCCAAGCTCGACGTCTGGTGTTCAAGTCAGAGAGGACTTCTGTTAATAGCCAAAATTGGCTAAGGACCAAAGGAAAATTTTCCACCTCTCAGACCTGGCTCCATACCCGAGAGTTTCCACCAGGAGACCATTCTATCCAGAGCCGAGCTACGATACCACCCTAGGAACAAGGACGGGCTCCGGAAACATCCGGGATAGAGCCCGAAATGATTAGATCTAGCCCGCATCACCAAAACTAGAAATTCCCCGAAGTCGAGGTCACCTCGCAATTGCTCCAGAGACTCACCTATACCTCGCTGACACATGAGAATGTCCTTAGGAAGCCGCACCTAGCTTCAAAAGGTCAGGGGAAGCTGCACATAGCTTCGAAAAGGTCAAAGGAAGCCAGATCTGGCTTCAGCTGGATGAAACTTCTCAGGTATTGAGGTCGGAACACTGATCGATCCTCACTAGTTGATGCACCACACCATATTCAATGACCTCTATAAAGGATCATGCTGTGAAGATATGAAGATACACTGGATCATATCGAGTTTCCGAGTTGGAAGTTACGAAATTTTACGTATGTTGATCGTGCATGGTTTTCGTCTTTGTGTATCGAGTCAATTTCCATATTTTTTATCAAAGTTTCATAGATGTCCATATTTGTGAGAGAGTTATGGTTTGTAATCAGAAAATAGATTCGAATTCAGATTCGGAGGCCGTAGAACGGTCGAAGAACACGAGATGTGTGCAAGGGAAGAGTGAAATGACAAAGTGCCAATTGCACCCCTTCCCTGTGGAGGCGCGTGAGTCCCACAGGAAAGGAACCACTCTGCCCCTGTGGAGGCCAAGTGCCTCCACAGGGTGCTACGGTGACATGGTGCAAGTGGCCGGCCAAAATCCTCTTCTCTCCATATCATCTCCATCTAATTTCTTTTAAATACACCACTCCCTCTCATTTTTCATTTGAAAAAGACTTGTGCATAATTTTTTCGTTGTTTTTCTCTCAAATTCAAATCACCATATCTCACTCAATTCTATCGGAATCGAGTGATTCAAAAGGGAGAATATTCATATTGAAGTTCTCTATCATTTCTAAGTAACTTTGATGTCTTTTGTTCAAATATTTTGATGATTCTACACCAATTTCTTGACTGCATTCAAGTTAACAAGGTATTTGATTATCTTTTGAGTTTTGTTCTTTCTAATGCTCAAATACCTTGGGTCATCTTCTCACTTTTGTGTATGTTGCTTGAAAAAAATGCTATTAAGGGATAGAGCTTCAATTATAAGTTAGATTTGTCTAATTAGAGACTTGAATGTGATCTGGGTTTTCTTAAATCTATGATTTTACATGTTTAGGAGTTTTATTGTGACTAGATTATATTTTAGGGATATTTGTGTGTTAATTTATTTTATTTTTATTAATAGCCAAAATTGGCTAAGGACCAAAGGAAAATTTTCCACCTCCAGACCTGGCTCCATACCCGAGAGTTTCCACCAGGAGACCATTATATCCAGAGCCGAGCTACGATACCACCCCAGGAACAAGGACGGGCTCCGGAAACATCCGGGATAGAGCCCGGAATGATCAGATCTATCCCGCATCACCTAAAACTAGAAATTCCCCGAAGTCAAGGTCACCTCGCAATTGCTCCAGAGACTCACCTATACCTCGCTGACACAGGAGAATGTCCCTAGGAAGCCCCACCTAGCTTCGAAAGGTCAGGGGAAGCCGCACCTAGCTTGGAAAAGGTCAAGGGAAGCCATATTTGGCTCCTGGCTGGATGAAACTTCTCAAGTATCGAGGTCGGAACACTGATCGACCTCACTAATTAATGCACCACACCATATTCAACGACCTCTATAAAGGATCATGCTGTGAAGATACGAAGATACACTGGATCATATCAGGAAACGTTACCTACATGCAGAACAAGTAATAGAATCCAAAGAGGAAACAAACTGATCTCCACCAAGATATTTTCAATTCGGCTATTAACTCAAAGTCAATGACATTTAAACCAGAAATCCTGCCCGATAAGAAGGGGAGAGACTGAGAAAATCAAAGGGAGAATCATTTGATTTAACCTACAAAACTATGTATAAATAGAAAAAAAGAAAAAGAAAAGAAGAGGCTACTATTCGACAGGCATACGACAAATACTCGACCATATCCTAGAGAGAATTGAGAGCAAAAATAAAAAAATTTGTATTTGTACACCATGCACGTTCAATAAAGAAAATATTCTTGCTTTCTTTTGGGTGATGAATTGTATCATTATTCCTTATCATTTTATAAAACATTGCTACACATACGATCAATCTTGGCCACCACCTACGTGGTAGTGGTCTCGAGGGTGTTAACTGAGATTTCTCGTCCCGAGCAAAATTTCCAGTTAACAATTTTGATGATTGATAGCCTTTACATGTGCTAAGATTCTTTAGTTGAATATATTTAGGATTAGCAAATTTAATTTTATATTTAGAGCCTATTGAGAGTAAATTGATTATTTTGTGAATATGTGCTCTAAATGATTGCTAGAGAATTTTATTGAACATATATTTTGATTCTAGAATTTGTGGTTTTAGTTCTAAAGTCTTGAATATGTGCTTAATGAATATGTTATGTTTTCAAGCTTTAGTTTGCATGAATAAAATCTAGGATTTAAGTGTGTTTTGGTGATTTGGTTGTTATAGGTTTTTGTTCATATATAAGGACTAGGCAACATTATTTTGTGGACTTTGATGCCTATCTCTAGTTCTTCATAGAGTGTACTTAATCCATACATTTCATATGTTACATGCATAATTTGTCTGATGTCATATTTGTTTGGATTATAAACTAGAAAAATATACATTGTGTGCTTATGATCATTTCTAGTTTCCATAGGATATATTGATCTTATATTCTATGTTGCATATATTTGCATTTTCATACATTTGATCATGTTTAGGAAGTCCTTGTAAAAGGCACGAAGTCTTGACTAGGTTTGGGATGATCCGGATAGGTGGGCATGGAAGTCTTGACTAGGATTTGGATGATCCGGATAGTTGAGCAAGGAAGTCTTGGCTAGGATTGGGATGATGCGGAAAGTCAAGCAAGGAAACTTTCTAAAGGCATGTGACACATCTTGGATAGAAAATAGGCAAGTCTTTCATTAGTAGGCCTATGAGTAGGATAAAAGGGATATCCAATAGAGAGTGTATCATATGGATTGGTCACTTTTGAGGGTGTACTTTTATCTTACTAGTGAAAGATGGTTTGCCAGTGGTTGTGGATTTAACCCGTGGATGTTTCCTCTTCGAAGGCTTTACCACGTAAAAATAACGTGTCAAATGTGTCTATCCCTATCTCTTTATATTTGTACATGTGTTTGGTTGTATCTTGTTTAGATAATCATTTCTAGATTTCTTTGTAAACAAGATCTTTGTAAAGTGTGAGATGCAAACACTCATTGGATCAAAGTTGTATATATCATTTATCTTTGTAAATTGACTTATTCGTATATAGTCATTCATTCATTTGTACTTGTGTATATTGGACATTTATATAAATACAAGTGTTAGTTTATTTATGTTTTAGTTTGATCTCTTCACTTGCAAATTTTAGACTTTTATTGATATGCTTAATTGAATATGTTTTTCAATAGTATATGCATGCTTTCATTTGTTATTGTGTTGTGATACAAGCTATCTAGAGAGAAAAACTTTTGTTTGTTTTTAAGGGAATGAAAAGAGGTGTAAAAACATATTCACCCCCCTCTAGATTAGCTTTAGGCAATTTAACCGTGTTTGTATATTTCAAAAAGTCTTCTTTGGGTGATGAGGAGGTGAAGGCCCTTTGGTGTCATTTCCCTTTACATACACCGTTTTGTGCTAGGATGGTGTTTCCTTGTTGTTGACAAAACCAAGACATCCTTCTTGTCATTAGGCTTCTTCCCATAACCTATCATGATATCAAGCTTCTCTAAACCGGAAGTCAATTTGGCAAGAGACTCCCTTGTTTCTTCAAGTTCCTTCTTAAACCTATCCTCATTCTCTCTTACCAATCTCGACTCTTCATCCTTAGCCTTTACTTGGCTCTTGAGCTCTTTAGTTCTTTCTAGCCACTTGGACAAAGTTAAGGTTCGATCATTAACATTTCTTCTAAGCCTATATGTGAATTGACTCAAGGTGGCATTCTCCTCCATATTCATCTTCAAAATATCCGAAAAACTTGTGTTCTTTTGCTTGAGTTGGAGACTGCAAATGCTGCCCTCTTCAGGAAACGTTTATACTTCCTTATAAACACAATGAGCTCCAACCTAGCCTCATTCTCAGATATATTAAAATCTGAGTCATCTTCACTACTCTCATTACTATCAGAAATCTACAAATTTGAGTTACCTTCATCACTTGAAGTTGAGGAATTCTCATCGCTTTACTTCTCATTCTTTGAGTTAACTTCCTCTTCAAGACCTTCACATTGGTCATTTTTAGCTTTACCAACAACTTCCCATTTAATATCTACACAAATCTCACTTCTAGCTACACATTCATCTACCTCCTTTTTTTAAGTCAAGATTTAAGACATTGTTGCCTTCTTCATCATCTTCCAGATAGGAAACCCTAAAAATTGTTAAGTTAAGTACATGATCTTCATCATCTAAAGAGTCTTCTTTGTCTTCTTCGCTGTCACTATCACTCCATGTGGCTGCCATAGCCTTTCACTTTCTCTTGTCCTTCAAGTTACCACAATCAAGGGATATGTAACCAATCCCACCACACTCGAAGCATTGGACACCTTTTCGAGTTTGCTTGTCATGATTTGCCTCTAATTTCTTGAACAAGGTTTTCTTCTTGAAGTCAATTCCTCTAAGATTATAACCCTTCTTCTCTAGCTTCATGATCTCTTAACCATGAGATCCATTTCCTCATCTGAGTCACGTTCCTCCATTTCAAGCTTGGAAGGCATCAAGGCAATTCCCTTTTACTTTTTTGGTTGAGTGATGAGCTTTATTGACT